>JARQTH010000493.1:212529-286058 GCA_030142595.1 Trachelus iudaicus | reverse complement strand
CATGAACGAAGGGTGGACGGCCGAAGGTAACGTAGGTTGGTTCTCGAAAATAGTTCGCTCTCGGATGTTCAGTTATCAGTGTCGAGTTCGGAAAGATAGAATTACGTTAAAATACATATATTTTTCAAATGAAAATACATAGAGAGAAAATTACTGAGGTAAATGATTCGATCGAATTTGGTTGAATCTTTTTTGGGTTCCTATATTTCGTAATTATTGACGAACCCTTAACGAGACGTTGGAAATTTTTTTTTTTTTCTAAAATTTAAGTACACTTCGAGTATCATCCCCATTTGGTCCTAGGGACTTTTTTGCTATTTTTCACAGAGCATGGTGGGACCCCCCTCACGTCACACTCCAGAACCGTGGCAGGTACCGGGGTCCTTCCTTAAAGGCAGACATGCAATTAACTGCAGGCTATACGCCTCGGGTCCAGTGGTTCTCAATTGAAAGCGACAGCGACGACTCGGTGCAATTGCATAAAGGAATATTCAGAAAATCCTTACATGAGAACCACCGTGAATATTCTTTCGAACGCAGAAGACACCCATCCCATGGTAAAGGCCTGCACACACGTCAAAGGGTTATACGAGCGCGTTACTATTAAATATGTCAAAGTCCCTATGTTTATTGCATATTGGCTATGCACTCGAAGCATCATAGGTGGATACAATCTGTATGCAATGGCTGGTACCAGGATCAAAGTTGAAAAGAGAAAACCGTAGGTAGTCGCTTACGAGAATAAAAAAAAAAAATTCAAAAAAATCCATAGACTAAAACGATCATTAGTAAAAATTTCAAAAAGTCCTGAAAGTAAAAAAAATCGCGTTCATCGGATTCTCGGAGTCGGATGTGAAATCAAATCGAACCAGTGGGCTAGGCTTTAGGCTTAGGCAATTCCAATCAACGACTCTGGACTCGAATCCTGGAATCCGGCACGGTGTAACGTGGTAACGTGGTCCAGATACGCTCCCATTGAAAGTCACGACTTAATGGAAAGATGTAACCGCTGGCTTCTTTGTTATTCAGGATTTCGGGCTGCTCGACAGAGATACAGTGAATTATGCATGGTCAGTCCGGTACAGGCACTTCTTCCTTTCCCATGCATACCATACATATCGAGTGATAGATGGATGTGTCAATTTCCCATGGCTACGGTATCAATACACACCATGGCTATCTTCATCAGTACCAACCATAACGTCGTATTACAAAAGTGCATCGGCTTCACGTTGGTACGGGAGTCTCGCCCAGTCATTCCCTCGTAACTTATTATTGCGAGTAATTGACTGACTTCTACGGCAAGACAAGACAGTCGTACCAACAGTTACGTAGTAAAGAAATACATTAATCACGGAGATGGGGAAATTTTTTTTTTAATTCTAAAATCCAACGATACGCTTAAGATCGATATAGAATGCAGATAGGAAGATATAATTTATTTTGAGTTTTTTTTTCAGCCCATTTTAACCCCAAATCGTACATTTTTATTGGATCTTCTTAAAATTCTGGATCTACCGCGATGATTATCTAACGCGGTTGGCAATGCCGCGTCCGACAGAAGAGTGCCCGACTACCTGTTAAATATGTGACCAACCTCCAAGTCCTTAATGTATGGTTGGATCCTTATCGGATGCTGCTTTGGTTAATTTTTCTATTAGAATGTCCTTGAGCTATTGACAAACGCGGGATTCTCGAGGGAACCGCATGTCCATGCTTCCGTACGTTAATTCATTCTACATTCCTGCCCGCAGATGCACGCATTTGTCATTGTAAGTCAGAGAGACGCGTTCGTCAATCGTGATTAAAGAAAAAAAAAATTTTTCAACGGACCTGACACTGATTCCTCCTATAATTTCTTCTGATGTTGGTAACGGTAGCCTGTTTAAATCGATGGGTTGGCCATCCAATTCATTACCCAGTTGGTCACAGCTGGTTGAAGTGGCCAACGGTCAGCCTGGAACCTTCCTTCGTTCTTCTTCCACCATCTTTTTTTTTTTAATTCCTATTCCACCTCCTCTTGTTCATCCATTTTTTCTCTCTCTCTATTCTCCATTCTTCGTTCGAACGCTCAGTCGGACACGTCAACGCGGATCACGACACGCCCAAAATACAATGACAAGTTCCTTACTTGGGGTTCAAAGGTCAGGTCCTTGCCTCACGGCCGGTACGCAAGTCCAGGTAAAGTCTGAGAGCTGCATGTGAAAAATTCGGCCATGCGGAAGAATCGGGACACCCCGTACATGCGTTTCGTATGCGGAAACAGTAAGGGTAGTAGGACCGAGGTCAGGTATAATTACCAGGTAATTTTTCAAAAAATTTTAAAAAAAGTTCAAAACCCTAAAGACAAATTATTTAATGGAATTCCCTGTACAACTTCGCTCGATCGTGTGCACGGTGAAATATGGGATGATTGAGAGATAGGTAAATTTTTGTAAAATTATCTAAAGCTGATTTCAGCCTCTGGCACTTAACCGCGTCGGGTGAAAAAGAGAGGGAAAGTGAAAGAGAGGGTCAGGTATATATACTGACGTATAGACTACGGTCAAGCAACAGTGAAAATCAATGGGGATAACGGAATATTTTATTATGGTGTCAGGAATGGGGTGGTTTATATATATACGTATATATATATTATACATGTAAAAATCTAGGACGGGAAAAATCGGTAGCAACTAGGTATATGCAGGATGGCTCTTGCATATGTAATAACGGCATAACCTGAGGGGTGTCGGGGTTCCCTCATAGCGGGAAATCCAGAATAAAGCCGAGAAAATCGGTGCACCCCTCGCATTGGCCATATAGAGCGCAGAAATCCAAATGGTCATCGTAAATAGAAAATCCGTTTTTTTTCCCCCCCCCCACTTTCCTACCCTCTCTTTGACAATCCACCCCTCATTGATATGCATGTGCGAAAAGTGCCGTCGTTTATTCACGATGTAACGATTTACGTGCATGCGTGTCTTTTGTGTGATTTCGGGAATAAAAGAGAAAGAGAAAGAGCTTTTCTCGGATTTTCATCCCGTAGAAAATCGCCGGACGACCGTAAGCTCCGAGAATCACGTTGATCCTTTACGCCGTTGGTTCATTGATTTTATTTGTCAAAAAAAAAAAAAGAAAAATTTCCTAAAAAAATATCCTTCCGTTATCAGACATCGTCCGTACCTCATTATACGTTATTTTATAGTTTTGGGTTATTTCGCCAAAATTATTAGTCCCGTATATCGCGTTTATTCGCTCTTAGAAGTATTTTATTGGCCAACCTGGAACCAGGTGAATTAACGTCCAGAGCCACAAGTCCGAAGGACGAGAATAAAAGGTCGTACGATAAAAGTGACTGAAAAAAAAAAAAAAAGGATCGAACCGAGAAAAAAAATTTCACCCGTACCAAAGCCCAAAAGCGGTATCGTTAACCGTGACATTAAATTTCGGCTTTAGGCGAGTTTATGCAAATCCTCGAAGCATCTGTTTCTTCGCGGAGTCGAGGGCCCGATTCGGCCTGACGTCATCCTCATCCTAAGTTCAGGAGTTCAGACAGATGCTCGTGGCGCGCTAACGAGAACAATTAGGAGTTCCACTTTGCGCTTCTGGATACTTCTAAAAATAAACGCGACCACTTTAGAAACTTGCCTTGTCATAACTCGTGCAGATGCGACCCCAACCTCCGCCTCTGTTGTTCATTTAAAGGCGCGTCGACATTTTCTGCGACGCGGCGGAGCCTTGATAAACTAAAAAAAAAAAAATTCCCTAAAAAAAAAGGGCGAAAAACCCCGACCCCAAAATTCCCTTCCCCCACCCACTCCCCCCCCCCTCACCAATTATCACAAAAATCCTATATAAATTATAAATATTCAATGAAACAATCATCGACGATGTACATGGGCCACGTGGTTCAATCATTTGCTCAATGATCTGCTCGTGACGTTCTTCTTCGACAGAACAATGGCGGCGCCCGCTCCGGGAGCGATCCGATTCCTTATGATAATAATGAATTGTCATAAGATACGCTTAACGAAGTAGGACATTCGTTGGCGGTTGCACGATCCATTTTGTTTCTCTTGATCTTTATGGGTGTATTAGTGTCCACTATGCTCGGAATGTACATCGCTTGTCTGTTTAATTGGGCTTAATGGACTGATATTAGACTCGTGCGAGAACTACGCGTTGGGTGTCGTTTGTTGTTAACAGGATCTTTTACGCTCCGGACAAACCGCTCGGGTTGCGTGCCATCGTTATTGGCGTCCTGGTCAATTCGCGATCTGCGGTACGATTGGTTTGCACGTATGCGGATGCGGTTACGTCATATGGACGGATGATGAGATATTGGGTGGGGAGGGGGTGAGGGGAAAGAGAGAGGGGAATTTTCCATAGGAAGGTTTTTTTTTTACGATTTTTATGGATTTTGGGTTTTTCAATTTTTATGACGTAACAAGATTCACAATCAGGGACACCGGTGGATATTGGTAGGACTGGGTGTCTTGGATATTCTATCCGGCGCGTATCTTCAGGGCTTATTGGATCAGAATCGGGATGCTGGATATGGGTAAAACTGTTTGAAGTTTGGAGATTTGTAACGGAGCTATGGGTACGTGAAGTCGATGCGTGCATACGAGGTAAGTCGTAGGAAGAAAGTGACTTTCTCCGTGGTACGGAGTCTTTTTTTTTTTTTTTTATAATACCTATATAGCTTTTCGTTCGGAGTGTACCACAGACGTATAAAGATATCCTGAATAAAAGGAATTTCCGAAAGGAGGAGTCAAAATATTTAAAAGATTCAATAAATAACGAAAGAAAAAAAAAAAGAACCCATTATCCCAAAGCGTATAGAGGTGATAATTCTATGACTTTGAAAAGAAAAGAAAAAAAAAAAAAACTCCAAAGAAAAGGTGGCACACCATAAAAAAAATAATATCCAAGATATATACGAATACTTAAAGAAATTTACGATTCCCAAAAATCCCCAGCAATTTTCAACCGCAAAAATTCATCTCGTCCGTGACGCGGGAGCGGCCAGGAAAAAAGTCGAAAAAAATATTTCTCCCCTCCCAGGATGCACCGCAATCATGAATTTCGCCCCGTGAATCCAACCGGGTAAAAATTCTCCACCAGCATCCACTCCTGTAACCGGGAGTAAGGCACGCCGAAGATGTTGGGACCCGGAGCGTCTTTCTCTGCGTTGGCGCTGGTCGTGCAAACAAGAGCAAGAAGTAAGGAAAACAATCGCGGAATAGCGCGCGGCCAAAGGGAGAAGGCCAAAAGCCATATCCATAGCCAGTGCCAGAGGCAAAAGCAAAAGCAAAAGCGAATGGCAGAGAGCTGGTGCAAGGAGAGTTATGGTTATCGCCAGTCTGTATACCATGAGGCTAGCAGTACCGTCTCCAAGGGGGTTCCATACGGTATGCAGTTCTAGGTGAGGTACACGGCGAAGAGGGGACGATCGGCGAGGGAGGGGGAGGGGATGCTCAGGGGGCAGAAGCTAAAACCACATACCCTGAAACTTACTTGGGAGCGAATGTAACTTTATTGTGAACTTATCGCTGTCAGGAGGCGAACAATGGGGGCCCCGATCTTCGCGCCATCTGCCCCCGCCATCTTTATTTCGCCTCCTTCTGGAAAGCTTCGGCCACGAGACTTTGGCGCCGCGACGCCTTATCTCGTTAATCTTGTACCGTACCCGTGAGCTTAGCGATATCCAAAAGAACCTTCGCTTGGGAGGTTACATGATTTCCCACAAGTTACCTGGTACAGGTTAGGCTATTGTTTTTCGTGGGTACTACGAGTACGCGAACGAAAATCGGTACGGGAACCGTGTTAAGTTTGCGATATCCGTCTGCGATCGTATAGAAATTTTTGTGGTGAAGACGACCTTTACGATATTTTTATTTTACTCGGCGTAACGAGGCGTCCTTAAACCGTAGGTTCGCACGTAAATTAGTCAGGGAGCTATTTTTCTTAAATTTCACGGAAGTTCCGTACGTGACAAATTTCTACAACGTGTTCGCCCAAGACGATCGTCCATCTCGGACACTTAGCGGTCAGTCGGCATTTCCCATGACAAAATCCCATGGGGTGCGCACCCCTACGCCATGAGACGTCCCGCGTCCGGGATACGGACTCGTTGGGGCGATTCAAGGAGCAGGTGGTAGGACTTTCCACTTCCCACTTCCCAAACCAACTTCACTGCGACTTCCATGACGTTTCCGTGACTCTCCAAACAAGAGTGACCCAACGAATTTTTTCTTTTTCCTTCAGCGCACCCCCTAAAAATCATCCCTTGACACGTACACAAACTACCCCCGCTTCGATTTCCTCTTTCTAAAAAAAAAAGACCGGTTCGTTGCTCGGATTGAGAAAAAGTTGAGAATCTTCATTTTTTTTTTTTTTTTCCTGTTTTCAACTAATTAAACCAAGCACTGCAACTACCTAATCTACGCAGGCAGGTACCGACCCAGTCCTCGTACGGTCTTCCTCGTTCTGTCGACTGTCAGTCCATTCCGAAGACTCGTTTCCTCGGATGATTTACAGGGACGTTTTCCAGCCGCGGACAAAGAGACAACACGCTCATTGCGATAAGGTAACTAAGATACGCGAGTTAACGTATAACAACGTCTTAGTGACCGCGGGGATCGTGAGAGAATTCTCATAGAAAGCCACGCACGGTCCAGCAATTGCTGCTGAGCATGAGATGCATGCAGGAGTTCAGGTTCTCTTTGCAGTTCTATACCAAAGTACTGGTGCATCGGTATGACATGAAGTTTGCTGCAGGTATAGCTACCTGACCATGGACCCGGTTGATACATTGCTTGTATATACATTTCACACATGGCAAATGAGCATGTACAGGTACATTAAAAAAGCTGATAAATACTCTTGCTGTTTAATGACGGTTTTTAGTGTACCTGTAAAAGTAATTTGATCTTGGAAAAAAAAAATAGGATTGGATCATCACTGACATTAAAATTTCTATGTATAAATAATTAACGATCTCGTCCCGGTTTATGACATCCGCAATGACTATTTCCATCGGACGATTAATATATTACTGAGAAATCTAATGGGATGAGAAATTGAATGTATTTTAAGTAAGAGTTAAACGGTCTATCGATTTCTCGAAAAAAAAAAAGTGCATTCCATCCTCGATCAACGGCTGATTTGATCCGATAAATAAAAATCACCCTGAAACTGCACTGCGTCCAGGGCCGCGAACTCCCGGTACCTTGGGCCCTTATTGCCGTATTAATGCCGTCATTACGTCGTTCCTTTCTGGGTCCTATTAAACGTTTAAAGCGCGCCTGCGCGCGGAATAACGTACTATTACCGCTATTAGCGACGTCCTGGCCATACGTGCTAGACGGACTAGGCAGGCAGGCATACTGTTACGTAGATACAGGCAGTTCAGGTAAATTCGAGAGTAAGTACCAAGAGTGTATAAAGCTCGAGATAATAATCGAAGAAACCACTTGCCGCGGGTACCGAACCAGAATATTTTCAAAAATATTTTCTCCGTATATATATATTTTTTTTTTTTAATACAACCACGCTCCCGTCAAATCACCACTTTTCATGCATAAACTCAGTGCATCGCAGACAGCGCACTTAGCTCTAGCCATACGTGCTAGACGGCCCAGGCAGGCAGGCATACTGTTAGACACAGGCAGTTCAGGTACCAAAAGTGTATAAAAGCTCGAGACAATAATTGAAGGAACCACCGGCCGCGGGTACCGAACCAGAATATTTTCAAAAATATTTTTTCCTTATATATATTTTTTTACATACAACCACGCTTTCGACAAATCACCGTACGTTGCCACTTTTCATGAATAAACTCAGTGCATCCCGAACAACGCACTTAGCTCTAGCCATACGTGCTAGACGGCCTAGGCAGGCAGGCATACTGTTAGACACAGGCAGTTCAGGTACCAAAAGTGTATAAAAGCTCGAGACAATAATTGAAAAAACCACCTGCCGCGGGTACCGAACCAGAATATTTTCAAAAATATTTTCTCCGTATATATATATTTTTTTTTTTTAATACAACCACGCTCCCGTCAAATCACCACTTTTCATGCATAAACTCAGTGCATCGCAGACAGCGCACTTAGCTCTAGCCATACGTGCTAGACGGCCCAGGCAGGCAGGCATACTGTTAGACACAGGCAGTTCAGGTACCAAAAGTGTATAAAAGCTCGAGACAATAATTGAAGGAACCACCGGCCGCGGGTACCGAACCAGAATATTTTCAAAAATATTTTTTCCTTATATATATTTTTTTACATACAACCACGCTTTCGACAAATCACCGTACGTTGCCACTTTTCATGAATAAACTCAGTGCATCCCGAACAACGCACTTAGCTCTAGCCATACGTGCTAGACGGCCTAGGCAGGCAGGCATACTGTTAGACACAGGCAGTTCAGGTACCAAAAGTGTATAAAAGCTCGAGACAATAATTGAAAAAACCACCTGCCGCGGGTACCGAACCAGAATATTTTCAAAAATATTTTTTCCTTATATACCTTTTTTTTCCAAATACAACCACGCTCCCGACAAACCACCGTACGGTGGATGCAGGTACGTTGCCACTTTTCATGCATAAACTCAGTGCATCGCGGACAGCGCACTTAGCCCTGGCACATGCGGCGCTCAAGATATTATTACACAATTGCCCTGCAAATTTCTAGCATTACCTTCACGCGTACATGTGTACCCTACCCTAACCCCTGCTACCCCCCACCACCAATACCAACCCTCCCCACCGAACGAATCCCGTACAACGCACAGTCGTAAAGGGTCGGCCACGATTTGCCAGCATCCTCCGAAACAGTTTTACGATCTGACGTCAGAGCCGGTTACGTCACGGACGCATAGTGACCCGATAAACAATTAATAACAACGTCAACGTTAATTGCGTCCGGGTAGCGATTACTCGGAATACGAAAAAACTATCGATCACCAGGTTGGCTACCGTGATATACGCGCATGCGCACTTAGCCGTTCGACGCTATTAATATGCAACGTAGGTGACGCAATACCACAAGCATCGACACGCACTGTGACAAGGTCCAAGGTTTCGGTGTGTTATATGCTCTTATAATTTGTATACATATATCATAATGATAAGGTTTCTCAAAAGTGTTCAAAGTACAAAAAGAAAAGGACAGACGCGCGTGTTATCTGCATACACTTTACCGACCGATCTCGTACGTGTTATCTTAGCCTCTCGTACGAGTTATTTTGTCCGAGAATTTTATATTTATTATATATAATGCATATACATACACTCTCATCAAGTATGCGCGTTACGTAGCCACAGGCCGAGGAGATGCCGTGCGATATAATTTTCCAGTGCCTTGCCTGGTTCTACGCGCGTGCGCGTGCGATCTCTCACGCACGTTATCACGCTAGATAGTGCGTGCGCGCATGTAACGGGGGGTACGGCCGAAGAGCGGGTCTTTCGGAGGCAATTATGGGAAAGGGAATCGCTGCGTGTGTCAATGGCAGGAAAAATTGAGAACGTCGGATATTATTATAATGTGTGAATTAAAATGCGCGAAGACACCATATATGATTTATTAGCCTGCGGTTTTATATCTTGTCGGGGACGCGTATCGTGTACGCGCACGTAGAAGGAAATTGGCTGGCCAAGTCAAGAGAACGAAGTTAACCGTAATGCGGCGCGACCGCTGATACCGCAAAGTGCAGCCACCGTGCGGTAGCGGCTTAAACGTATGGAAATAAACTTTTTCGACTACCTGTACTCTCGTGTGGGTATAAACGTAACTACTGACTGGTGGTTTTGGGGTTTTTTTTTTTTTTTTTTTTTGGTTGATTTCGTAAGGACCGGATTCTGAATATCGGGACGGTCGACCACCGACGAATTCGCACGGAAGCCACGAGGCGTCGAATGGAGCTTAAGGCGAATGGATTGCGGACGCTGGTTTATTTACTGCGACACTTCGATAGGGGTTTTCGAAATTGTATGCGTGTGTACTTTTGGAAGCTGCGAGGATTTTTATTTAGAATCTCGTCAGGGATGCTGTAGGATATGGACCTCTCGCATACAGGGCAATCGTTGATTCAGTCGCTAATATTGTTTTTGGAATTTTTTTTTTTTTCCAAATGTTTTGTATATGCTCAGAATGGTTTTATAGGAGTGTATTTTTTTTTTTTTTTTTTTTTATTGTTCGGTGCCTGGGAAACCGTGAAACTTTATATTTTTTTCTCGACGGACAGGAAACGGTCAGAAATTTGTTTGATGATCACCTTGCCATTTCCGGTTTGGTGAAACAGGGCACGGTTGGCTTTTTTCATCTTTTTCTTTATCTTTGCCCCCCCTTCCCTTTTTCTTATCCCTTCGTCTTTACGTCATCGGCAATAGTCGTACCTCGACTTCGGGCAACCTCGGGATTTCGATTCCTATGCAGGAATTTTTACGCTTCTCTCCCTCGGGCCATTTCAGCCATCAGGCTTCAGACGTCTCGGACCTCGTATCCTTCGCTGGAAGAATACTTTGGAATGACAAAGGCAATTGCTTTGCTCGCGTGGATTATCCACGGGGATTGTGAGCTCCGAGGATCTCTGCCAATCAGGTACGGTCCATCGTTCCTGACTCCCGGCTCGTAACTTGCTAATGGTTTATTACCGTTACCACGCTATATATAGTATTACGACGGACACAGTACACGACAAATATTAAAAGTCCCTAGGATCGAAAGGAAAGCCGTGCTAGGAAAAAAAAAATTATTAAAAATACGTATAAGCGAGATAAATTGAAAAAATCCTGCATCCGACTGTATGCAAATAATTCTTTTTTTTTTTAAAGGAAATTTTCTCTATCGTCGAACACTGTTGCAATGCGAATTTAAAAAAAAAAAAGAAATTAAAATAACGTCCGACAGCCTTATAACGATCGAACCCACTTGTGCTAAATCACGATTATCGATTAGATATGGAAATTCAAACCTTCGAGCCTGTACAGTCGCACCTAGATTTCTGTTAATAACTGAAACCAGGATAACGCAGAAAGGAGAGCGAGCGTGGAAATTCACACGATTACAGAAATTTATGAATATATCACTGCCAACGAGTCCGTGTTGGTTATCCAATGAAAAGCAGAGACAAACCCAACACCATCGGATTCACTGTTACAAGAAAGTTGGTTCCAGACTCGATTACCTCGTTAACCCAGAGAAGTCGTGGCGGATTGGTAATCGTGCAATTCCACGATAACACACGGTACCGTAACCCATGAATATCCCCATATACTCCTTACGAAAAAAAGTCCCTAGATTCCCCGCAAAAAAAATCCCCACAACAAACCGCAAAATGCACATCGCCTCCAGAGACAAAAAATACAGGGGAAAAATGTCTCATCGAATCATAGTCGTTGCCGTTACAAAAAAAAATTAATTAAAAAAATTTATAAAGTGTAAAACCCACTCGACAAAGTTCCTCGACACCCGTTACTACGGACAAGCTTACGGATTGTCAACGACGTGAAAATCAGCGGCGTTACGTATCACGGTTATTAACTGACTTCGTTGGCTCGATGATTTATGAAATAATCATCAACCACTTGTTGTTTGCTTTCTTCATTAGCCGTAATAGCTGCTCTAGGCGTACCTACACGCCTTACACAATATATTCCATATGGACAGCCAAGCACTGTACGGCAATGATTTTATGTAACGCGTATCCAGCATGAGTGGTGCGCACTGGTGATATACCTATATGCGCGCGTATAGACAATCAAACAGTATATAACGCCTGTACGAGGCAGCCAAGTTATGGAAATGCGTTAGCGGCGCAACAGGTACACGTATTCCGTCGAATGGGAATTAGTCGAACATTCCGATAGAAACGAATTCAGTCCGATAGGATCTTTCCGTCCGCATATGCAACTAGGATATAAATTTGTATATGCACAAACGAGTATATATATGACGAAGGCCTAGCCCAACCGTCGTAGAAGTTTACTTTGTCTCGGAGTTCGCGCCCGGCTCGCCACTGTGTTCCGGCAGCATTCTCCTCGTGCAATAATTATTTAGCCCCGGTAATATAGTTAATTAGTATGACGTCAGGAACCACGTTCCGGTTGCTCCCATCAAACTCTCGCTGCCACGGATAATTATGGTTTTCGTAAGTGGATCTGGATCCTTCAGCGTGACTCGTGCGAGACGTTGCGGGTAATTCGTAACGCGTGTAAATGCACGGGAGTGTCGGGCGTGTCGTGGATCGATAATTAAAAATTCCAAAAATTTCGATATACATGGAAAATTGAAAATTATTTGGATCGAACGATTTAAAAAATTTTAATTTTTGGAAGGTACGTCAAAAATTTTATTGATAAATTTTTTCAGAATACGTTCGATATCATAAAGGTCGATGGGATATCGGGATTCGTCAAGAAATCAAGCAACTCGTTAATGACCGCTTAATTAGCAGTTCTCGGGGATGCAGGATTAATTGAAGAAGACCCTAGGAGTTCGCTGGTGGAAATGGGTCCGCGCTCGTAACAATTGCGTCCCGCGGTCACTGGACGGAGAAAAATGTTGAACCCTGCCCACGGCCGGGCAGGTTAGCCTTATCTTACGACCTCCAGATTTTTATAGCGTCATTAAACTTCGCCTCGAGAGGTGGATCCGACGCTTCTCGGCGCGACGCCAGAAACACGGTTTACCGTCGTTTAGGTGGAGCGTCACGTGGGAACTGGAGTGCAATTAAAAAGATCCTACGAAACGGACGACGCGACGTTCCGGTTTTATATCTTAGGATTCTTATGGGTTTCCGTACCCGACAGCTAGAAGACGAAGATACATTTGACACCCGGTACGTAAAACGGTCGTCCGTACGTATAAAAAATCCGAACCATAAAAAATCTTCCAGATCTATCAGATCCAAGCGAAACATGAAGAACCGATAAAAGATTTTGATTATCGAAATGAAGTGAGCAAAAACAAAAATTTTTTTACAATCAAAATTCACCTGTACTCAATTTGACTCGATGCCAGGTTACGTTCCTTTATCGGATCTCTGTACTCGGAGTTCGGAGTTCGGCTGCGAAGACCCTGGCCAGAGCGAGGTTACTTATAACCGTGAGGTCCAGGCCAGAGCAGAGACCGGACAAAGGTCAGGTAGGTCGTTGCACCCGCAGGCAGGGCATCTCTGCAATGCCCTGCCATGCCTTGCTTTACCTTGCCTTCCTATGCCTGCCAGCATTACAGCCCTCGGCCACGCTTCGTGCTCTCAAGCTTCCTCCACACTGGCGAATACCAGCATCCTCTCTATTGGAGTTTCTATGTAGCGACCGAAGACAAGCTGACGAACGTCAGATTCCCGACACCGGGACGATTTGGAGATTGTTGACCGGAAGCAAAAAAAATTTCACCGAGAAACCACTCGAACCGAATGACCTGATTTTTGGAAAAAAAAAATCCAAAATATATCCCCCCTCTCATATTTATACACGATTTCATCGATCGTCCGTCCATACATCTTTTACCTGCAACAATACCAGCGCATTGAAACCTCGCTAATCGCTATACGAAAAGAAGCCAAACACTGTACAGCTGGTACAGTTATACACGGTGTCCCGCAAAAACTCGATTCCATTAAACGACCTATTACTCAAAGTACCTCCGTCATTTCTCGACATTATCCTGAAACTATCCTCGAGTCTAGTATTAATGCAACGAAAAAAGATTTCTCGACAAGTACACAGAGACTATTAAAGGCGCACAAACGACTTCTCATTCTGGTATACACCGTGTCCGTATGAAAAACACTATTTTTACATCCAACAGTATCCCATACGCCGTTCAGGCCTACCAACCTGAAATTGACGATGAAGACCAGAAGCCGTGTACCTAACCTACCTACCGTGTCTACCTAACCTATAAAATTTGTCTATACCCATACCTACTACCGGTGGACAGCTACCGGTATACGTCTATACTCTTAATACTACTTCTCGTACCAGTACGCGTTTGCACAGCTACAGCAACAGGAATACCTAAAAAGTTTTGAACGCATCCCAAATCGATTTCGTTTCGACTACCGGCAAGATAGCCGGAAGCAAACCAAGATTTCACGGGAGAATGATAGCCATTTTGCAAACAAGATGGTTGGTTACCAACGCCAAGTGTATATATGTATATATGTATAACAGCCTACCTATAATTATATATATATATATATATATACCGCGTATGTTATATACAGGCAGGTAAAGGGTTAACGGTATTGCGCTTATAACGTGCGAGAATTTCTGTCGATACTGCATTCGAGCTATCATCTCACAGCTTTTTGTATTATTATATTGAATAGGGTATAGAACGTGATTTGTTGTGTATTCTGAAAGGCGATGAAAGGGGTTGAATTTTTTAAGGATTTTAAAATGTAACACGGAATAATTGACGTTCCAATCTGCCTTCGAATTGATGCCTGGGTAAGATCTAATGAAAAATGACGTCACTCATGTGCGCCATGACAGTCTTCCGATGAATACGATAACGGGATTATAAGGTATACGTAAACTATTCAGTTTCATAGATCATGATCGATAAATAATATTCTGTGTAAAATTGATAAAATTGATTTTCGCGGGGACACTTTGTGCCCCTTTGACAAAGCTCCCCGTATTGGGGCCTTATAAGAGATGGGAAAGAGAGAGAGAGAGAGAGAGAGAGAGAGAGAGAGAGAGAGAGAGAGAGGGAACGTAAGGCCGCAAACCACGAGGTCTGGTCCCATGAGTCCCAAAGGCACGAGCCTTGGTAACAAAGGCCGATCTTATCTTGGGCACGGATCAAAACCAGAACATGGCCCCAGCATAGCGGGCATATCCAACATACCAAGGCAACATCGTGTATCGTAAGGCCCAAAGAATAATGCCCAATCCATATATATGTATATAATATATATATATATATATATATATAATGCTGTAACGTATAATTCTATTGTCGAGTAAAAGTCCGAAAAAAGAAAAAACAATCGGACTTTTTTCTCCAATTTTTTAATCTGCTCATTTTGTAATTGGTATTTTAATAATTTTGATTTTTCATTTATCCACTTTTTTTTGGTTGTAAAAATTATATTGTCACTTTACCTCGTTCGAATGCAGAGCGATATACATAGTGGCACGTTCAAATTAGCGGAAAGCACTGGGTCACATCTGGACGAGACGAACCCCAATTCCACGCACTGTGATTTAGTACCGAGTGTCCGAATGACGTATGGTCTTCATTACTAAATTACAACCGCGAGCCGTTATGGGACAGCATCAATTTTTCCTAACCCTGGACCAAAATCAACAGGCAGTCACTGGATCAATGTTGAAGCCGAGCGCGTATAGGCGTAACTCCATGCTAAATGGGATTGGGGTATGAATGAGGAAAAATAATTTTTTTTTTATACAAAGTTCAATTAATTAAAGAAAATATTACAAGGAACGATTAATTATTCGTAAAGTTTTGCATCAATTAATGCCAAATACCACTTTAGCCCTTGCAATGAAACGCTTGGTAGAAAATTTTTTTTTTTTTTCACGTTCAACAACTCGTAATTGTGTGGTTGTGCGAGATCATCGAGAGGACAGAACAATGAGTGTAAATAACTTTAATTGCGTAATTTACATTTTCCTTAATCGGCTTCGCGGCAGCCGCAAGGAATTCGTTTATTAAAATAGACTTTCCTTATTAAGCCGCATGGAACACATGAGCGAAGTGAGTTGGGAATGTGTGACCAAGCTACTGCGCGTTACCCGTTTGAAATTTTGAATGGACCAATTGAAAAAAAATTTCTTCACCCCCTCGCGCTATACTTTTTTTGAAAAAATTAATTCTTTAGTACCTCCTCGCTATCCACTGTATCCTTTGGTACTCGGATGCTGTGCTTCTCTCGGTACTCGTACAGGACCATGTGCGCTAGTCAAGACAGTCAGATGCTGCTGGCTAGTCAGCTGCTGCTAATTATTTCTAATGATACAGGTACCGTACATAGTCTTTCTACGTACTCGGGTACTGCTTTCAACGCGTACTGCCTATAGTTGCATAATAATTTTAACCTATAGTCTGCGTACTGCCTTACGAATATTTAAGAGCAGCTTGGCCGTAAAGCAAGAATGTTTTTTTTTACATAAAATATTTTTCAAACTCCTCACAGACCTCAGGCAATTTAACCAGCAATGTCAAATTTTGGAAAAAAAAAAATGTTAATTTAGTAATAAAGAAACAAAAATTCAAAATTTGTCACTTTAATGAGTAATCGGTGCGATTATTGCAGGCATTAATTTTTTTTTATTTAAAATAGTTTACGCTCCACGTATATATATATATAGTGCTACACGAAGCGAAAACTATGGGCACATTAAACTTCCTGCGTATATATTTATGTATTTCATATGGTCTGTGTACGGGATGGCACTTTACGGCTTTTCAAAATGCTTTCAAGTTTATTTTCATACTGGAAGACACGAATGCGCGGTACGAGTCTGGTTTGCCGGTTCACGTGAAATTTTATAATTGCGGTTAGACGGCCGCGCAAGAATATCAAAACAATATTAAAAGAACAATACGACGTCCTTAGACCCGTCGGCAGTGTTCGTAATAATCTTTCGGAATAATAATAAAATTACGTCATCCGTATAATACGAACAATTTAATCGGCATATCCGTTATACATTTTATATAAGAAAATTCTTCTTTTTTTTTTTCCCCATTTCAATTTAGACCCTCGTTAACAGCCGTTCCTAAGTTACAGCGCGTGAAAACACGACGCGCTCGCGTTGCGTAACGTCTTCTGGCCTTTCGTTTCATAAAGCAGTTTAATTTGCCCTTACCGAAGTCTTGCGGAACGTGCTCGTATATAAACTGTCTTGAGAATAAAAATTACGAGGCGCTTTACTGCTGACGGATCCAGTTCCCGCGTGCGCATGCGCGCAGGTAACAATCGTCACTTTAACGAGGTGCGATCGCGTCGGTAAGGAAGGAAGTAACAAAAATTTATTACGAAAAAGGTTTCTTTTTTTATTTCGTAAAAAAAAAACTCTTCTCCTTGGGCACCTGTAACAAATATACCTATACACGATACATTCTATATAAAATATATGTCCGAGTGAATATCGAAGAATTTGTGGAGCAAGCAAAAATATGCAATTTCGCAGACTCCATTCTGTCTAAGAGTTATCGGGCACATCTGCACACTGTCAAAGTATACATATATATATCTATATATAATATATATATATATATATATATATATACAATGAGCGGTACTACCTATTCACAGTCGGATCCCGATGCTCGGGACCTATAGAAGATTCCAGAATGGAGCGAGGGCAAGAACCGAAGCGGGCTGAAGTGAGGTTATGGAGGGGTTTGAAGAAGGGGGTGGTGGTCGGGGTGGGGGAGGCGATTCGGAGGCCACGAGGGTGAAGGGAGGCGACGTCAAGTATTAGCATATTAATTTCGCGGAGACTGCGAACCGCAGATAAAGCATCTTAGGTAGCGAACTTCAGTGATGAATCAAGCTCATACCGTAATTATTCAGAAAGTTGTCGGGGGTCTAAGTCGCGGGTACCTTCGTGCCGTTTGTGCGCATGCGCGAGAGAGTGGTCTAATATGCGAAGAAAAATATTTTCTTTTTAGTCACGCGGGTCCATAGTAAATTAGCATAACGAGGGAAAGTTTGATCGCGGTGGGGAGGGGGGGGAGGGGGGGAGGGGGTTGCTTTTTGATGGGAGGTTTCCCCTTACCAACCAGACAACCCCGATTGCTAATCGCTAATTAAAAGGGATGCGGGCTCAGTTTTTTACAAATTTTTAAAATGTTTTTTGGATTTTATTTGTATCCTGAAACGAAGGTACGTTGGGCGCTTTGGAAATTGGGTCGAATCGAAAGAAAAATTTTAAATGCTCGTTAGATTAATGTCAGGTATCTCTTGGGGATAAGACGTTTAGGAAAATGATTATGCTCATAGAAATCGAGTATTCTATTACACTGCCGGATCAGCAAGTTGGGTTTTGATTTATATGACGGTCAAGTCGACAGGGCCACAAATTGTCCGACTCCCATTATGGTAATGGTTCACATAAGGACAGCCGGATGAAAGGAGAAAGAAAAAGTACGCTTCCTTGTCGCCAGTTCAGATAAAGTCAGTTATGACTGCCATACGTCAAATTCAAAATTGCGTTTCATCGTATACACTTTAATGTTGTCAGTGGAGAATTTGCTTATGAGAGAAAAAGAACAGTGGCTGATTTTAGAGAAAGTTTTATCATTTTTTTATCTACATGCACGAAATAGTTATTTATTCTAAGGTTGTTACGTTTAGGAGCAAAATACGTTTTGGGCGAGAATCGATTAAAAAATGGAAAAAAAAAAGCTGTTCAATTTTCAGTGAATAAAAATCATCAGAACAATGCCAATTCGTTTAAGGATGCCATCTTGAAAGAATTTCGGAAAAGTCAAAAATAAAAATTTCCATGTTGCATGTAAATTTAACGTTTGATAATCCTGATAAGGGTCCCACTGAAATTTAGGGCCAGCAGGGTAGATCTTCTACGACCCTTCAACTCTCCCCCGCTTACAACACTCCTTTATCAGGCTCGTATTTCATCAGCAGCGTCGTTTTATAAACGAGCAAGAAATTAACTTTTTCGCTAATTAACTCCCTAGAGCCGCTAACGAACTGTGGTCGAGGCGTTATTTTTTTTGCTTATCTCCTCCCGAGATATTCCAAAGAGAGAGAGAGAAAAAAAACAAAGAAAACAAGAAAGATAGAACCCTAAAGGACTCGTTTTTATATTTGCTCTTTATTACCGACCGGAGTCAATAAATACCGTCACGCTAGTTAGGACACGAACCCTCCCATTATTAAGTAGACTCTATAACACGTATCCATCGCGCTACGAACAACCAGATACAATTTCCTGAAACGATCCAGCATAAATCCCATAGCCACCTAAGATGTTTTAATAAGACAATAAAGCAGTCTAATTGTCTAATTAATTAGACATAAAATTCTCAAAAAAAAAAACATTCCACGTTTCACGGTGACGCGGACAAGAATTTTGAATCAGGGTGAAAAATTCCTGTACCCAAAGTTCAATCGGCATCTATGTCAGGCTCGTAAACATTACGCAATACCGATATCGCCGTAACACAGCAGTAACACCACCTTAACAGCCGATAATTACAAAGCTTCACGAAACTCTCTCAAGCCGCAGCAACAGTCCAGTTTTCAGTCAACAATGTCAAAGTTACGAGTGTCGGCATTACGTTTCAACGGTTGATGACTAATAGTACATAGCGATATATAACAGTGCATTATAGACATAGATATACCATAACCACGTGGTAGCACTGCACGTAAATCACCATACACTGATAAATTCCCTATGGCTAATTACAACAATGCCCCAACAGTAGACCAGAGTGCTTGACGAATTAACGTGGAATTCGGATTTCGCGACGACAGTCGTCCTCCTGTTATCATTCATTTATCATCGTTTCCTGCGAGGAGAGCTGTGCGAGAGAGAGAGAGAGAGAAGAGAATAAGAAGCCGCCGAGACTTCAAGAGATATTCAGCACAAAAGTCCCTAGCATTGAGACTCCCCCCCAACCCCGCTCCACCCGTCCCGTGTAATTATGCTTGGTGTAATCATCGCCGGCAACTTAGCCCTTGTCATCTAATGGACGTCCCTTTGGTCACCAGTCACAGATACATACGTATAGCGTATACGGATGCTGTACGACAGTGTCGGTAACGTTTCAACGCGCCATTTGCAAAGGCCTAGGGAATTATTCGCACGACTGTCATTCAGTTCGGAGTGGTTTTTCTTCAAGTTGCAACTTTTGTCGGTGCTCTCAGAAGTGCACTGGTAGCCCCGTAATGATTTCTACGAGTGACGTCATCGTTGCCAAGAAATTTCGGAACGCTCGAAACATTCACTGGTCGTTCAACGTATACGCGTCACAGGAGTCCGTGGAAAAAAAAAATAGAATTTCGTCATACACGAATGCTTTTGAAAAATCAAATTTTCGATTATAACGATCATTGGAAATTTTTATAAATTTTCTTATTCGACGTCGAAGGCACGGACCCTTGCCATGAGATTTTTGGTAATTCAACAATCACAGCATCACGCTGCTTTATATCGATACGGAATCAGCATGGCGTCGCGACGAGGAGGGGTGGTGGCGGTGACAGAGAGACGAAGGGAGGGGAGGGATACGACAACCATCCATTAAACGATATTGACAATCGCGCTGAAAAGTATTAATTTCAAAATCCCCAGGAGCGAGTCTCATAAATATAAATCGGCTTTTTCTAATTACCACGGGAATAACGTTACGAAGATACGCGGCCGTTGTTAAAGAAAGAATAAAAAAAAAAAAGAATAAGACGAATACACTGAAGAAGATTACGGAAAGCTGTCCTCTGTGACGATTAATTGAAAGGTAAAGATAAAATTTTAATTTTTGCTTTGGCCAAAAAAAAGGCATACATACAAGTATGACGTATTTTAAAGAACAAAGTTTCACACCAAATAAATATTTAAAAAATTCCCCACCCGTTAGATTACTACGTAAATAAAAATAATACGCAAAAAATCCACTGGCCACACTCACACGGAGCGACGCTTCTGCTTCGCTACGTAACGTGACGTCAAAATTGTCCAATGACAAATTTTCACCCCTTTTCTTCATTCTTCGTCCCTCCTTCTCCCACCTCAGCCACCCGGCGCTAACGCCTAAGAGTCACGGGGTAACGTCGTGTCAGAAGTCGATATGTAATCAATATGGTACCACAGTGGGACCGTATCTACCCTACTTCCATGCATATGCTGATGTCCCGTATACATTTGCAAGAACGTCCGCAAAGTCCACTCGGAGGCCACGTACCATCGGCAGATGTCATCGGATTGAATTTATTATGTTGATTCGCCAGGACCCAGCATCCAGCCATTTCCTATGCTCCATCCGACCTGCCCGCCGCCATCAACGCATCCACGGATATCGAGTATCCCGATGTATCGTAGGAAATTGTGTTTACCTCGATCCGAAACAAAAAAGCTAGTGACATTTTTTTTTTTCCCCCTATAAAAATTCAAGCCCCTAAACTACCCGCGTTAAGCGACGCCCCTGGCCCGGTTGACCCCGTCCAGTAGTGAACGTGCATCATGGGTCAGATTGAAGATCGGTCCAATTCAGGGCTACCAATTGACCGTGTTTAGTAATATTCTTCTTGGCTTTATATAACTGTGACGGCAAGGCAGAAGCGCTACTTAAAATAAAACAGCTCCGAGAAACGTACTTGGTACCAGTATCGTGCTTTGGGTACTCGGCCAGATACAAAGTTGGGTAACGTAAGGACGTCAGTGCGTCGTTTTCATTAAGCGGGGAGCAAGCCGGGCGAGCCGATGTTACACCAAGTGTACGACGTTGGCGTCGGCAAATGTAAACTAATGCTTCGTTAAGACGGGCAGCTGCGTCGTCACTTAACTTATTAAACAACATGGCCGCCGGGCGCATAGCGCGCGCGCCATTGGAAAACATCTCGGTAGTCGTTTATTAGATGGACCCCTCTCTCGGATACGTCTCACCCCACCCACCGCCTTTCCATATAATTATTTAATTGTTTCATCGTGCCACTAGGCATCATCGCGCCTGAGAAGAATTTTAAAAAAAATTTTTCAATCTTTTTTCAAATTCTCACGCATCCCCGCACGGCCTTACGGTCTTCTCGAAGATGCCCAGGCGAAGAGACTGTCGACCCGTTTTTTTTTTGTACCGCGAGAAAAAAAAAGCAAAAAATTATTACCAAAAATAAAATTTGAGAATGACACTAAAAACGTCGACCCTATCTACGCCCCTGCGATTCCACGTAATAGGTACGTGTAACGCGTCCCAGAGCCGGAACACTTTGTACGGCAAGAGCAGTGACATAAAGTCGAGGAACCGTACCGGGACAAGAAGAATTCCTAGAAGTCTTTTGGCTGCAGCCACAGTTTTACGGCCTGGGCCACGGTCAGATGGAGAGTCGCGATATAAAAAGTGGGTGCACATTCGTCCCGTAGGAATGCAGTTTACGTGCAGAGACGTATGTATGGGGAGAGTCCATCCTGCATATGCACGTGGGATAGGAACGGGCTAAGAATTTCACTGTGAGTGTATATATATATATATATATATATACATGTATATATAGTTTGCATAGTGAAGGAGCACCCCTTCGTCACCAGCCCCTTGGAAGAATCCAAAAAATATTTTCACTCCTGGTCCACATTCCCGGAATTCGCAGCTCGTATCCACGCGAGCTACGTCACGCGTCCACGTGTAACGCTAGGCTGACGAAACGCTCCAATTTCGCCTAAGATAAGAGTAAAACAGTGTCGCCCGACGCACATATGCCGAGTACATAGTAATGCAGGGAACCGGTGACTTTGGTAAGCGGATCACGCACCCTGCTGAGTGCTTTACGGCATCGCTTTTTATTTCTTCTTTTTTTTCGCTTTTCCTACTTTCTCTCTTCATCTCGAAAGCTTTTCTTTCTCTCGCCTCCAGACGTCGGAGAAGGACCCTGCGCACCGACGAGACCCTCTTTTTTTATTTTCTTCGACTTCCCCCAACCCTGTGCTCGGTTCATATGCATACTTCCTGTACGCAGCACAGTGGAACGAACTAAGGGTTGGTTTGGTCTGGTATAATTTTCGAAAATAAATTATTTTACTCGTTCTCGTTGGCCGAGTGATTTTTGGATTTTCTTTTGAGTGATTCTGTGAGACAAAATTTTTTTTATTTTCAAAATAATATTCCCAATCTATCTCATACGGCGCACGCACGACGTGGCATTTCGGTTCCGATGCTACACGTGCGCACGGGCAGGACCCGTAGGAAGAACCCGGCCATAAAGCATTGGGAATCCAGTGGCTTTATTTTATTTCATTCAATTCTTCACGGGCGACAACCGCACCAGGAATATGGAATCGAGTTGTTACGTTAGAGAGACGACGGCGGAGAGGAGAGGAGAGATGCAGAAGAAGTCGTAGTTTCTGCCAGGGGCGACTTTTATACGCACCCTGCATAACCAAGTGGCTAGAACACGCGACCATAAAGTATTGGCTATATTCGATATGTGCCACCGACAAACCCCTAACTATGTCTGATCATCCCGATATCGAAGTTCTGCGCCAAGGAAAGTCTTACTACGTACAGGAGCGATCTACTGTCGCGAATTCAAATGAAATACGCGTATACGCGAAATCTGTGACTCGTGTCGCACCGTGCTAATTTTTAAAAATTTCAATGAACTTCACTATCGCTCGATCTATCGATTTACTTGCTTCAATGAAAATTTCACACCTACTCGAGTATATTCACTGTTACTGGTACATCTGATAGTGGCCGCGCACGTCCCAGTAGTGCCGCATCGTCGAAAGTATATAAATATATTAATAATAAGTAATCCGTGATCAGCATTGCAAATTTACCGATTGCGAAAGTATCGTCGATACTTCAGTGATTTATAGGAAAAATTTTGATTGCCATCGTGCATGGATTAATTTTTTTTTTTTTTTTACAAAATTTATTTAGACTCCTGCATTACGGAGGCAGTCCTGACGTATTTCTTATCGAATATTCCATGGAATTACGAAAGGTGCTTAGCGTTTAGTTTTTACATATTTTTGGATATAAATTATAGATTTATTATTTTCAAAAAAATCTTGGGTTTTCCCAGCAGACGTTTTGTTTCGTATAAAATTTCAAAAATCTAATTATCGCCTTCTGTTACTGGCACATCGCAAATCACATGCTGTCGAGATGCTGTTCGGATATTGGTCCAGACACGCGTATCTCGGTAGCCCCAGTAGCCACCCCTGTATATCGAATCCTCCCGAAGTCGACGTGACGCGTAACCGAGTATTAAATACTTTTAATATTACGTAATCCTGTTGCATTGTTAAGAAACATGACATCTGGAAAAACATCTTTGTAAGTACTAATTAATGATAATGTATGCGTAATACATTTTATGTGCGTGTCCAATCAGTGCAACCGGCATTAGAAAAGCTGTTTACTTTTTTTCATAGAGAGGTTATGTTAAAGCTAAATATATTTCTGTCGAACAATCTCTAGCATCATGATAGTATGTATAAATTTTTGTGAAAATTTTTAATGGACGAAAGCTCAAGGCAAGGGAATATAACTGTATATAAAATTTATCTATGATATCTCGACTGTATCATTAATTTACAGTAATATTACAGTTTTGGGTTTTTTGCTTGATAACAAAGAATTGTAGACCCACCGCTGTACGAAAATCGGGTCTTTCAAATTTGGAAAATCAGGACGCGTGGAGGACACTGAATTTTTGGCGTTTGAACGCAAAACCTGTAACGTCTGCGCGAAAATTGCGCGTTTTCAAAATCTTCAAAAGTTTAAATAATAATAAAGCCACCGAACATTAAATTTGATATTGCATGTACTTTAGAAACTAGAAATCCCAAGAGTCGACTCGAGTCATTCGTACCGCACGTGAGTATTTTCTAAATCGTGATAAAAATGAAAACGTCGTCGTAGGTGTGTGAAAACTGGTACACTTAGGTTATGTTGTCTAGGAAAAAATTTACTGTTGCTACTGTACCGCGTGAATTACGAATAAACATAAATGTACAGTATATCCCAGGTGAAACTCTTAGAAAGCTCCGTAAGATTCGTGCATGCGAATTATTGTACGTCCTGGGATTATTATTCTGCCAACTTCGCGACGGTGCCTGGATCGACCAGCGTCATTGGCTGACTTCACGCATGACGCGCTCCCGCCGTATTTGCATTGAATGCGAAGAACATTAATGTCCCGTGGCGCTCGGGCCACTCGTGAGTTACGTCTGGTGTTAATTGTCGATACGTTTTGCGATTTCAGTCGTAGCTGCGTCACGTTACGTTGTCAATCACGCGCGCGGCATTACGATTTAATTTACGATCCTCTTAGACTGCGCGCTTCGTTTTGGTTTATCGTCCATTACGGCTGTTTACGAGGTTTAGATATATTTTTATATGGTTTTAGATTTTAGGTTATACAGGGGGGAAAAAAAAAAATTGTACTGAAGTTTTTATTTGCCAGACGTTATTCCGACCTTTTTTTGGGGGGGGGGGGGGGGGGGAATTTGCGAATTTTACCTTCCACCATTTTTGAAGCGTCCTGCGCCATTTACTTCACGCCTGTACGGACGTATCTATTTGCTCTGTGAATGCATCTATAATATTACGATATACATGAATGCATGGCAGTCTGTTACCGCTAATGATACACCTGGTAAAGTGGCACGCTTTAACGGTATAACATAATGACAATGATACAGCTATTTTCACTGGGGCTACTGTCTGTTTCAAAAATAATCAATTCAATTTACAGACGGTTTTGAAAAATTCTACGCGACCGTCTTTCGATTGGGTTTAATGTGGTTTGAAAGACAAAAAAAAATTCAAAATTTATCGGTATACAGGGCCATAGTATTTTATTCTTGTCTTTTTTTTTTGACACCCCTTATTGTCTCTCTCCTATATACAGGGTTGTTCGCACAGGATGCGAAGACTGTCCACCCTCTAGTGCGCACCCTTGGAACAGAAACAGTCCCTTCTCGACCAAGACGTCCGACAAATTGTGACGTCTGGCTTTTAGCCGGGCGTCGCGACGTCCCGCATTGTTAGTCGATCGGGATCGCCGTGAAATTTTCTTGCCTGGACTTTCTCGGCGGAGAAAAGCGCAACTGCCCTTTTTTTTTATTGTCTGGACCCAGACGCTCCTCTTGCGCGACTTTACCGGTACTCGTGACGTATACGCGAACGCGTGAGTCGACTGGTTTAACGTTGACATAAACGTTCGGCTACTGAAAGGCGGCAAACTCCAAAGAAATGTCCTGCGTGTATTTCTTATTTAGGTTAGGTTGGCTCACGCTCAACAGTCCCGGTCGACTGTGTCGCCATCTGCTTTGGGTTAAATTGAAACATCGAAAACCGTGACGCCATTGGCTACCGATCGGACGGACGAGCGTTTAATGCGATCCCGAACGAACAATGGATCGGACACAATGGGTTTGCTTAGGATGAAAATTATTTGCGCGAAAGACGAACGATGAGATCCTTAACGATTTTCAGAATCGATACCTGCCCTGTGAACTACCGATAATTATTTTTTTAATAAACCGTTATGAACCGGGTTTGATAAATTTTTTTCATTAATCAAAAAATCTATGCCGATATCTACGGTTTGAATTTTCGTGTGAGATTAGGCGAATCGCTGATTCAAACTCGACCGGTTTTTATCGAAATCGGACATCGAGCAGGGGTCAGGTCAGTGTCGATAATATTCTAGTACGATTTTCGAAACCGATACCTGCCTTTCGAGGTGGTGAAATTTTTGTTTCCAAAAATAGTTATGGTTTTTTAAAATTGTCTCGTCAGTGACAAAAGTAATGCTTCTTCGACGTGTCTATGGCTTTGTATTTTCTATGTAAAATTACGTGGATCGCTGCTCGTGACCCTGGGCGTGACCCCATGGGTTTTCTTCTAAATGAGACATTTGCCAGGGTCCGGTGCGAGGTCAGCGTGACCAACGGTCGGGTCACAAAGGAAAAATGATACGCCCACTAAAACCGCGATTTGCCAGAAAATCTTCAGTCAGTTTCCTAAAGGCTGTTTCTCCCTCGTCTACCAAAGTGATGTCATTGTTAACGCAGCACAGATGTCATTCCAACGATTTCGCAGCATCCAAAAACTTTCAAACCATTCACCCGAGTTATTTGCGGCTAGTTAGCACGCGTCCAGGTTACACGCGCGTTTACGCCCACGGTCACGCAATACCATAGCAGTTTAGTAGAAGCAGCTGGTTTTACGATTTTTAAAGCCATTCACCATAACCATTATTACATCGACCGTAGGCGTGAAAGTTAGCTCCAACACACTGGTCCAGCCTGGTTCACACCACAGACCCATCGTTTAAAGTTACTAAGAGTCCCAAAGTTACCAAAGGGCAGTAAAGCCAATTTCGAATCCACACAAAAAAATTTCAGACCACTTATCAGCACCGAAGAAAAATAATGATTACCCAAAAAAAAAAAAAAAAAAAAAAATTTCATATCACAAATCCCATTACCCTACATAATATACCCTATTCGCGCTAATTACCACACCAGTTGAGCAATATAGCGTGAGTAAATCTAACGGTGTGAGAGTATCCTAGGAAATATTCTAGAAAAAAAAAAAAAAATAACTAGACACAAGTAATGGATCTCAGTTCCAATCATCCTTCTGAGACTGTACGACCTTCTGAGTTTCAACATCAATCTCATATCGATACCAGAAAAATGATCGGTAATGATCGAAGGACGCGTGAGGTACGTGGACTGCTTCGCCGTGATTAATTACAGTAAACTTTTTTTTCTTCGTAATAAAATCCAACAATCATCAAAGCTACGGTAATTCCCCCGATTTCCCTGTACGACCCATAAGCCACGTACGGGGAATCCCATAAACTTCGACGGACCCAAAAAGATCCATCGCGAGACTGCGCACTCGGTTTCCAAGAGCATCGGACCCAAGAATAGATCCCCGAAGGCCGCAAGGTCGTCTCTTCCGCGAGTTTACAAACTGTGAAGGGATGTTTCTCATTACAAGGGCCACATGTCTATTACCATACTTAAAGCCCAAAGAAGCTGAAAGTGGCATCGGCGATGCTTGGCACAGCTCAAAACACTTATTTTACCAGATCAAGAATGTGTTTGGACGTAACTAATCCGAAAATTCCATACGCCATTAGAAACGCAGTATATAGGAAGGACAGGACCGAGTCCTGAAAGAAAAGAAAAGAAACAAAAAAAAATACACAACCACATGGCAGCCCCTCGCATCCCTTTAGAAATGCTATCGCGTAGGTAAGGTAGGCATCTGCCACGTCTAATTCTTCCCCAGGATCGAACGTCAGTAGAACGAAAATAAAGCATTCGAGTGAACAAAGTGAACGAGACGATAAAAAGCAGCGAGATCATCGATACGAACCCTAACCTCTTTTGGTCGATCGGTAGCAAAAAGTGGCACCGGGTCCAATCGTAGGACACACCGTGGCGGCACTGTTAGCTTCTTATCTGCATAGCTCTCTGACTGCTTTGAGAATCTTTTGATCGAGGCGCTCGTGAGAGTATCCTGAGATCAGTAACGGACACGCCATCATCGATGCCCGGTAGCTATTTGCATCGTCATCGGACGATCTGATTTATCTACCCGCCTCAACTAGAAGAGACTCCGCTCGGGTTTCGTACGGTCTCTTTATGGTCTGAGCTTGTATGGGGGCTGCCACCTTGGTCGCCATGGCTATTACGCGATGGGTACCCATAAGCCAAGATACGCGATCATGGGGGCCCCACATCGTAAACGTCTTGCTTCGCGTGCCTCGTAGGAGAACAAAGGATTTCTTGTTATCGTGGTTTAATTTTTTTATCATCAAAATTATCAAACGATCTGTCAATCGGACTTTTTTCGAGTTCTGGTAGCGTCGCGTACGACGGTCCTGGAGGGTGATACGAAATTTTTCTTTTTTTTTTTTTTTTCATTTCTCCCGAACTCCGGGATATTTAACGAGATGAGTGTTCACGGGATGGTCCTGAAGTTTCCGGGAAGACGCGACACTTGGGTCGCGTGGGATCATTTTTTTCCCAAGAGAAATCGAGAGTGGGAGAAAAGTGAAGGGAGAGAGAGAGAGAGAGAGAGAGAAAGTATCGTGGATCCGAAGGCGAGGGACAAAAAGGCGCATACACACGAAAGGGAGGGTAAATAGGAAGCTATCGTCGTGGGAGAGTATGATAATGTTTTGGGGTAGCAAAGCGACGGGGCCAGCGGTAGGATGAGACCATGGAATTTCCTGAGTCCTGTGGGAATTAGGGCTGGTTCTCCTGGATACCGGCAGCAGGAAGTGTCAGGATCTCTGGGACCTCGGTCTAGACGGCAATATCGCATCTGTCCGGTGACATCTTAAAAACATGTGCGTTCAGCCGTTACCAGGATCCGTACGATAAGAGACTTCGTGAATGGGACCCCCGATCAACGAACGCACGAGATTGGGCATTGTGCTGGTGGAATAAAAATTTTCGAAAAATTTTACGACCCAAAAAAAATTACCAATCACTGATCGCGTACCGTTATCATCATATCGCGGACTTTCCCCATGAACTTACCAGACAACGATGCACGGTCTATAAGATAATAAAATTAGTCGTTCCTCTGGTAGCAATAAATTAACGGGTGTGTAAAACGTAAAAAGTTTCTATTTTTGTAATCGGCACCCCAAATTGAATACATCATTGTTATAAGGCGTTAGGATTCCGAGGGTCAATAGGCCACTTATTTCTGGTGCTCCAGCTTCATTTTTTTTTCTCCACTTTTTTCCCCCTTCACGACGCGCACCTTCCTCCTCCTTTTTTTTGCATTTCTTTTTTTCCTTCACGCACAGTTTATTTTCGTTCCTATATAAGAAAACATACTCGGCCCTTGTCACGTTCCGCGTCTGACTGGCTTCGTCCCTCTTCGTGCTCCTCCTATTTATTTTCGTGCGTCTTCACATACTCGCATACGTGCGTCTTGAAGGTACCGCGCGTTCTGCTAACCGATGTCTCGCGTCTTTGGGCTATTAGCGTTGTCACCTGATTTTTCGAGTTTCTAAACGATCCTCGTGGCAGCTTCAATCGTCGTTAATAATCCGAGTTTGGTTTATTAAAAAAAAAAAAAAAAAATTAAACCCATGACACTTCGTAACGTATGGGATTCGTGGTTACGGCTATCAGCGACCGTTGCCGTTGAGAGAAAGTGCCCGACTCGTTAATCGTCGGACAGTAAAGAATTAGGTGAAACAGACCGTTTAATTAGAACCGGCAATTACGTGGTAAAAATTTCTACCGGTGATATTTAATAGTGAAATAATAAAAAAAAAAAAAGGTCCATTAAGTTACACCTTGTGCACTTTTACTGTTACCTATGTCGGTTGCTGTATTTAATTTCCTTTTTTTCTTCACTTTACTTTACTCTAATTCTCGTGTCGCATAGGTACGTGCCCTGGGAACGGGCTCATTAATTTTATTACTGGCCAGATGAGCGAGATTGGTCCATATATGGCGGCAGTCTTAAATGCTGCGTCCGTGGAAGGGGAGATGAGAGGGTCATAGATAATTTCCAAGAATTCAACGGTCGGCATCTTGATCTTGAACAGATACACTTATACATCCTCGGAAACAGGTAGGTACGTAAGAGGATACGGTTGTGCGCACTTTGTCTCGCTACTACGATTCAAAATTGTATCCAAGATAACAGCTGGTGATAAAAAAATAAAATTAAAAAACTTCCAAGAAAGTAGCTATTATTTATCTTGGCTCGATCTGATGAAACTCAAAACTCGATATGGACCAAAGTGTAAGTGAAGACGGCAAAGGGTATCGTCACTTTTGAAAGATACAAAAATTTTTCGAAATCGAGTCAAAGAGTCAGGATCAAAATACGAAAAAAAAAAAAATCGACGGGGTGGAGAATCATTTCGAATGATTCTTTTTTTTTTCAAAGTAAAAAATCCTCAGAGGGAATCTCAGGAGCGGCCCTAGGAGTTTTCTCGTGTATCTGCCACCCCGTATCAACCCCCTATTTTCCAACCCCATGAATCCCCAAGAGTCCGCTTTTCTTTTACTTTTCCCAAATGAAGCGACAGCTAATCGATAAGAGCTTCTGCTTCTCTCTATTTTTTTTACGTATTTTTTTTTTTTTTTTTTTCTTACAGTATGACACCCAAGATACAAATACATCGGTGTTGACGTTTCACAGGGCGGGAAATAAAAATTATAACCTAAAAATCTTCTCAAAAACTCTTTCCTCGTCTTTCGAAAATCTCAGCAATGGACCACGATAAAATAATCTATACTTACGACGATGATTGTTTTACGACGACAAGTAATTACGATGACCGCGCATGCGCACAAGCAAGGATTGATACTCGTGATTTTACGTCAAACATAAAATAATGAGCGGAACGGTACTGCGTGGAAGTGAAGGTAAGATTAATCGATCAATCGCCACCGCAATGATTAATGAGTGAATTCTCAAGGCCGAATAAAAAGCAAGGAAAGAGAAACATATAAAATTTACACCGGTAATGTAACGTTGAATATTTATATATATATGAAAAAAAAAAACTATTAAAATGTATAATAGGTCAGGAATCAAAAGAAAAACCGTCAGACTGAAAAATATAAAGAAAACATGCATATATATACCTACACCCAGACCGATATAAATAATCAGTTGACTCGATCATAATTGATCAATTTAATAGAATCAGAAAGTGTCATGCTGGTAGAGACAAGCTGCCGTCGGTATTTTCGTTTCTGATGACACATGGCGCCAAAATCATAGGGGCGTCCAAAAAAAGTCATCCCGTCGTCCCGTCGATCCGTCGCGACGCCATTCTCACGAGGTCGCTAACCCTTTCGACGTCGTTACGTGAATCAATTTAATTGCAGTGCATGCGGGATTGCCCGTGAGGATTTTAGATTTTTATGGGTCAAAGGGTAGCGCGAGGAACGCACGACAAAATGCTTCGTATCAATTATTAACAGCCCCAATAATTATGATTAATCGTAGCCGGCGTCACGATCGAGTATAAAAAAAGAAAATTTATCTTTTATAAACATCCATCCTCATCGCACTCAAAATCGAGCGATAGTCAAAAAAAAATCTTGCACCATGCCTATCATCCCACCCCACCCCCCCACCCCCCCACCCACCCCTCCCAAGACGGACCCTTATCACAAGATAACAAACACGTGAAAAGTTTCAGCATTATGTCAATAGTACAAATTGACAGTGCAGCCAACCGCCGTTTGGGTGGTCCTCAATTGGCCAAGTCCCGTGGACATGTTAGCAAGCAGCCAAGTTAAGGTCTTTGTCTGCCAATTTGACTGATGAATTAAGCCAAAGCGCTCGATGACCCGAGGTCGCGCATATCTGACCACAGACATCATAATTGATAAGCAACTAATCGCTTTGAGCAACGATAAGTAGCAGACCCGAAGTAGGTAGGACGCAAAGCGAAGCAGCGAAGTGATCGCGAACGAGCGTGGACCTAAAGCGGGGCACGTGGGACAGAGCGTGAGAACTGAAGAAAGAAAAAGTCAAATTGGGTCACCCAGTATAGCGACCGGTTGATACGGGGCTGATAAACGAAGCCAAGAAAAAGAAAATCGAGCAACAAGTGTCTTAGATCTGGACTAGGAGTAAAAGTGCGTGTGAGTGGGTATGAGAGTGAAGAAAAAAAAATGAAGTGCATTCCAGAGGAGACGCGAAGTACGGGTACTTTACTCGGTCGGTTCGTCCGGCAAAAACTAATCAATTTACGTGGCCGGTGAGGCGCAAGAACACGTCCCACGAAGTGCAGCGATGCTACCGGCGAAGGGGAGACGCTTTAGGAGCGGCACAGCGGGAGCACTAACAAGATAATTAAGCCTACCGAGAAGACATTTCTTGTCGGTCGCGTGCTGATGTCAACCGCGGCGGAACGAGTCTTTTTACGATATCGCGGGGTCCTGGGTGCGTGGGACACGAGCGCGTCTCTTCGTTGATCTTCACTATCGAAATTGAGATCGGTTGACAAGAAATAATTAAATATTAAAAATTGGGGGAGAGGTATCAAAGATTTTTTTTTTTTTTTTTTTTTTTTCATTTTTTAGAAAGAAGAACACGTAAAATGGGAAAAGTAAAATTTGATAATTACTTTGAGGGAAGGATAGACAATTTATTGTTGGTACTTCATTTTGTGGGTTGGTACTTTTTATGAGGTGTTATTCAGGTATGGACTACCTTCCGGTTGCAGGGCAGAGAGAGAGAGAGAGAGAGACGGAGGTATAACTTTAATTAGAGAAGTTGTCGCATTGTCTGCGTTAAAGTTAGGAAACATCGAAGAAAGTATTTCGCAAGTTTTCCGCATCTTGGCAGACACTTGCTGCTCCAGATAGGATTGTTCTGCGGTCTCCGAATGCAGTTCGTCTTCCGTTGAATTTTCCGGACAATGAAAGAGTTACGTCTGGCGAGAGAGTCTCTTGAAGGAGAGAGAGAGAGAGAGGGAGAGGGAAATAAGGTGAGGGACCAAAAGTGAGAGAGAGAAGGAGAGTTGTCTTACAACTGAGAACGGTCACTCTTAGAGAATAGGTGCATGGGGTACTAAAAGACCCCAGTCGATAACCATACCCACATCCACCCTGATAACAACCCCGGAATAGCTTCTGGCCAAGATAACAAGTAGAAGAAGATAAGGAGCAGCCCACGTCCGTAGTCGCCAAGGAGTACAGTGTCTCTTTCGACCGTAGTCTCCTTTTGCTCATCTTCTCCTTTTTCTACCTTTATGAATCCCCAAGCAGCATCCAGCACCGCCTATTGTTCCCCAACTATGTTTAGAAGGGAAGAAGCTTTGTCCATCTTGCATTGTTCCTGAATATTTTACAAGGTCCTTTGTGACTTTTATCACCGAACCCAGAGCCGTATACGGAGACTGGAGCAGGACCAAAAAATTTTCAAAATAATCAAATTCACAATTTTTCTATATCTTCCAAAAAAAAAAAAAAAAAAAAAAAAAAACCCGAAATAACTTCTCCATACGATCCGAGTAACCGGAGCTCCCGGAGCTCGCGGTACGCGTTCACTCAAGGATCTCGACAATTTCTGGTCCATGGATGCGGATGCTGTGTGCCAAGACGAGTGAATCTCATCTTGAGCCACTGGGCGGAGCGTGGGGGTGGCGAAGGCGGGGCCCCATGAGTTTCAGAGGCGTGATGTATCGACTGAATTCCGAAGTAAGAAGTTAGTGACTCTCGCCAGGGAATAGAACCGCGACATTTTACTCTTTCACCGGTTGATCTGGCTTTAACGTCCTAGAAGACGATACCGAAGATACTGCCATTTCGATAAGACACGGTTTTCGGCCTGAAATCATAGTCAAAGTGGGAAAAAAAAAAAAAATTTACTAATCACAAGGCACGCGGCAATCGATTACACCGCGATAATTAGTTTTCACGTTAATTACACCGAAACCGTCCGAATACCTGATTACCCTTTCGATTAAACTAATTAAACCAATTTTTTTAATCGTACCATTAGCACTTGGTGTTAATTAATTGTGTACACTCAGTCCCGATCGTTTTTACTGCACGATTACAGTCGATAAAGACGACGGAATATAATTACGTATTTTTTTTTTTTTTTTTTTTTTTTTTTTTTAATAACTCTGAAGATACATTTACAATTTTTTTGAAAAATTTCTGTACGTACACGTGTCTACGGGCATTACGGCGCGTTCTCAATCGACTTATAATTACCTAGGATAACCTGCTTTCGCAGCGAATCAAGTGGTTTGATATTTAATTATTTATCTTCGTCCCCGTTCGATTGATTTTATTTCTGATTACGCGATGGTCGATCAATTTATTTTGTAATTCTCCTTCTTTTTTTTTTTTTCTTTTTTTTTCTTCCACGCCACCTACGTCCAAGTATCAGGAACCGCCGACCAATCGTATATTTCAGGGGTAACTTAGCAATTCAGCGAGCAATCTCGCACGTTTTAGGGCGCCGATGTTTAAGGGTGGTTTTATAGTGTCCGGCGCAGAGGTCAACCTGGACTCAGATATATCACCCCCTACCCCCTTACGTCCTCTTGATGGATCGCGGGTTTCTCAGCCCCGTCGTATACAGTATTCAAGTTCGATTTCTCATCCCGCGGACAGATTATGCGCGATCCGTCATATTTCACCTTTCGAATTATATTCGTATACATACATTACGACCCCTGCCATCTGAAAAATTTCAACTGAAACTTTCATCCGCATACACCTTGCGATCCAAGCGGGTGACGTCGATCAAAAATCATGCAATTTTGTGTTCACTCAAAAAAGAGATACGGCGTGAAAAATAATTAATTTTGTTTCAATAAAATTTTTGGAAATGCATTGCCGCACTTTCTTATCGAGGGATCCGCGCGGTATCTACCCAGTGTACACATACATATTTGTCACACAGGTCGGTACGTGAGGGATGATATGACGACGCGACTCTCCCTCACCCCTCTCGCCACCCCCTCCCCCCCCTGCCCAACGCAACTGTCTAAACAGAAACGGAATTCACGTGCATCGACGAAGATTAAATGCATCGGCGAAGAAAAGTGGAGAAAGGATTTGGTGATACGCGTCGGACAGGTTTTTTTTTTTTTTTTTCCCTTTTCTTACAAGATCAAAGCAAACATTTCCTGTTTGCTGTCAGACCAGCGCACGTGGGCGCACACGTGATTCCACGAATGGGTAAAAACGACGAATGCCTCCCGTCTTACTAATTTACCCGCATCCACTTCCTTCTTCCGCTACGAATATCCACCCAGACCCCATTTTTACATATCACTCCCTTAACTGGTACTTCGACGTCGATCAAGTCGTCGCGACGCCTCGTCACGAAATTCTCGAATAGAATTTCGTGAAAGCGTCATTGTCATGGAAAGGACGCCTTAAAACCTATTTCTTTACTTTTCCACGAAAAACTTCACCGAATCGCGTATTCTTGCGTTTAAAAGATTACAAAAGACTTATGCCTACCTTGCATCCAGAGTTCAGAAAATTTGAAAAATAATTTTGGAAAAAAAAACTTATACAAATACAACGATACCATATCGACTCTAACGTGCATACGCGTAACGCGTGTATAAATGGGTGTGCGTATCAGACGGCATTTCGCTGTATGTTTCACGTTTCATTGAAACCACCCTCATAGAAAAATGTCATGAAATATCGGAAATTGGAAAACTTATTCATATATTTTTTTTTTCATATCGAGCGTCGCGGCGTGATCGGGCCACGTTCATTTCGCATGCCTAATACGAAAGGGTGGGTTGACTGTGGTTATTGGCCGGGGAGGGAAGGGTAAGGGTAGGTTGAAGTATAGAAACGCTCGCGTCCATTCATACGTTTCAATTCTTCCTCGAAAGGCTCCGTATTATATGTTTCCCCAGGTTTTTTTCAATTTCCACGCTTGGATTAAAACGCTCACTGCTGGCGTCACGCTTGTCGAACCTGCACGAGTATAGCCTACTTATCCTATATCGTTATACCAATCAAGACTTATTTATATACTGAAGTTCTCATAAATCGTCATTAGCATTATTTGCATTCGAAACGTGATACAGCGAATACAGATACCCAACGTCACGTGGGTGGATCGTTTAAAAATATAACGGGTGTCGATGATACAAAAGGACCTGCAGACATTTTAGTGGAGGAAAAAATGTATAAAAAAAAATAGCCAATGGACACCCACGTCCCGCTGTCAATTCGCGTACTGTTAAAGGGAGCATATAGGGTTCCGGGCGAAAGGGACGGCGCCCTGTCAGCGGAGCGTTGGAAATTAGACACACATTTCATTTCCGGGACGCGACTGCGATTTCCGGCGCGATTTCAAATATTGGAAATATCGGGGAGCGTTCAATTTGAGAATCGATTCGGTTTCGTAAGTTTTCAATTACCGCGATTTGGCGTTCGCGCGAGATTTCGCGTTTTCTCGGTGTATATAGATTTTGGGTTTTTTTTCTTTTTTTTTGGGGGGGGGTGGGGGGAATTTTTCTTCGATAAATATTTTTTGCCCAACGCAGTCCGAAAATCATCAGTGGCTTCGATGAGGAAGCTTCTGGCGGGAAACGTCATTCAGGGGGTAACAGCCCTTATTCGAGAGTGAGGGCAGACGACTAGGGGTGGCTAGGGAGCAATTCCCTTAAATGCCCTGTCGCTCGCAAAAAAAAGCACTTCGTCTAAAAAAAAAACCTAACCTAACTTCTGTGACTCGTGTGTGCAAACGTGCACGTCACCCGCGATGCGTGTGCGTTGTGAACGCCACTCAAGCTATTGGCTCCTTCGACCACGCTTCGCAGGATTATATTAGTCTTTATGGTGCCAATAAAATGCACCATCGATTTCGATGGTTCGCATAAGAAGGCACCCGCGTAGCGTACACGCATACACATTCGACGGGACTTAAGATCCGGGAATCAGTGGCAGGCAGTGGCAGGCAGTGGCAGTGAGATTGAAAGAAAGGATCAAAGTTTCGTTTTAATCGGACAAATTTTTCAGTATCGAGCGAAACGAAAATGGCTTTAAAAAATTTTACTGCAGTGCTATCAAGATAAAGACGCGAAAACCTGAGGGGTGAAGAGGGGGAAAGAAGCGAAAAAAACAAAAAAAAACGTACGACGTAAGAGGCGCGAGGCACTTTGCCCGAAGTGGTGACAATCGCGCTGGATGCTTTCTCAGATCTGAGAATTGCTGGAGGCAGGACTGGAGCTTCCACCGGTGCAGCCAACCTGAGGAAAGTGAGTGACGCCAGAGACGCCGCTGTGAGCCAATGGCAGTCACGGGATTGTCTGCACTGTCGTGTGTACAAGTATCTGCTCTTAAGAAGTGAATGATAGCTGCGCGTTTAGATTTTTTATTGGTTAGGTGAGTCTGACTATTTGGAGTAGATACCTACTTCTCTTTTTTTCGCTACCGATACTCCAGCACCTTAAGCGCACCAAAGTACGTAGTGGGTGCGCTTGTGAGCGAAAACTATAAATATTTGGAATGAAAATGTATTCGTAAAATCGAGATATCGAATCGAAAAAAAAACCATTAAAAAAAAAGTCACAAAAAATTGACTTCGAAAATAATTTTATTTATTTTTTTCTTATTTTTTTCTCGTAAAAAATCTTTTTTTTTCCCGTGAAAAACTTTATTTTCACTTCGTCCCCTCCCCCGCCCCCCACCCGCCCCCTCTCACCAAACTTCTCTTCGAATTTCAGTGTCTCCAGCGCGGTTTCGGTGTCCGCGAGAGGAGTCCCGCCAGTGGCTTTATCCACAGTGAGTTATTTATGCGATTAGAACCCACGTGCACGAGCAGCCCCAACACAGTCGGGGTGGTAACCCTTTCAGTGTCTCTCATCCACGCTTTTCAATAAAATCCCTATCCCAAAAATTCGTACGGCAAATAAATCCAAATAAAAACGAACCCACTGACAGGAACTAGTATAGACGCTAGACAGGCTATTGACATTGACTCCACGTGTCCACAGGTGCAATGATCGACGAACTTGTCAAAATTCACCCTCCCCGCGCGATGCAGAAAAGAACGAGACTTTTCACCAACGCCAGCAAAAAGTCATGATCCATATTTTTTTTTTTTTTTTTTTTTTTTGGAAAATCACCGTCCAAATACCCAAAAACACGGTCTTAAAATCGTATACCATATATTTCAAAATATCCATGAAGAGTCAGTGATAAGGTCCATTCGCCGCAAAGACATTCGAGAGTTCGTATCATCTCGGAGTGGGAGGGTCGCTCAAAAATGGCAAAACCGTCCATAGACACAGTCGTAGAAATAAAGACGAAGCCGGGTCTCCATCGTGTATTTTATTTATTTAGTTTAACTCGATAAAGCATAAAGGCGTCACGCGTCGTTTGCCACGGAGTTATGGCGAACGCGTTATATCCCAGACGTACCCTGGAACCGTCTGGCTCACTTTAAAACGCGTTACTTTGATTGTAATGCCGCTATTCAGCAAGCGCTATCGTACCGTTCGTACTTCCTCTCTCTCTCTCTCTCTCTGTCTCTCTCTCTCTCTCTCTCTCTCTCTCTCTCTTTCTCTAACCCCCCACTCCTCTTGTCCCCACAATACTTTCATCTCTCTCTGGCTCATATCCCACTTTTGTCCTCCCTTGCAAACTTCTATCTCTTCCGTCTACCCACTTTCTTCGGAGCTTTCTCCAACCCCTCCCCCTATTACCACCCCCCACCCCCCACCCACGACTCTCCTCCATCTCTCTTGCTCGTTTTCGCGACTCGAAAGACGCGCCCTTATCGCAAATGACTGTTTCCTCCGAGCACAAAGCCATTTAGGGCCTCCTATACTGTAATGGCGTTACGCTTTACAACGTATTACGGGCACGGGTGTCCCTAACCTACTGTAATGATGAGTCTGGTACTTGCGAATTCAGGGAAAAGTAGCCGATATCTTACAAAGGGGGAATGATATTCAAGGAAAAAGTAAATACGAAAATTTTTGAAAAATTTTACGGCAATGAAATAATTTACATTTCTTATGTCATACGTAGATACAGTGGGTTTCTGATGTTCTCAGTGTCCTATCAATAACTAGTTTTACGTACGACAACGTCCAAGCAATCTCTACGTTATTGAGTTATTTACTACAGCATCGACGAAAATCCCTCTCGAACTACAGACTCCCGTACAACCCTATCAATTACAAGGCTTTGCGGTCGCGGCCGCGCGTAACGAGTTGGTAAAGTGTCTCATCCGGCAAGCACGACTCTGTCTACCCGTCGCAATGAATTGATACGCGCGAACTCGACACCAGTCGCGTTTCCTGTTTTACCGACGTTAACTTTTCTTTTTCTGACGGCAAGAGCGCTTGGCCCAAAGATTTAATTGCGAAAAGTACGAAAGAGAAGTTTATTTACAAGAAAAAAAATATGACGAAGCTCGTCACTTTCGTACGATCGAAATACAAAAGGAAAGAAAAACAGTCCGTCGTAAAATAAATCGTAGGATATGAATTACCGATCGAGGATCGAGTTGCCATTTTGCTACGGGAAATGGTAAAGTTAGCCTAGGTTAAAAATAATGCCTGAAGGATAATTTCGGCGTCGCCAATTAGTCTAGCCGTGCCGCAAACGGCGAGTAGATCATCTACGGTTCGGAGTTTCGTGTAGGTTCAAGCGACAGTGCTGCCGCCTCGCTGGGTGATTTATGTTTGCCATACATTATCCCGACGAATAATCCCACGAAAGGGTGCACCCTCTCAAATCCATCCCCAGGAACCATCCCTCTCTGTGCACCCCCCAACCCGTCCCCTTTACTATTGGTACGGGACTGTTACTCGAAACCAGTGACAAACCAGCGTTGGGTTCTGATCACTCTATTTGTTTCAATTAAAGCCGACCGCCATTCTATAGTGACGTACGACGTTGTCATTCTCTCTAGCTATGTACACGTATATACACGCAGTATGTATTCACTGGGCCATATCAAGTTTGATCATTACACAAGACCATTCTGTTTGCTTAAAACGAAAATAGTACGCTGTATCGCAAGTGCGGAAAGACGATATCCGAGCAGTGTGAAGTTTGCGGCACGAGCCGAGACCCGACGCTGCATTCACGCGAGTACGGTTGCGGTTTGCGACACGGGCCGAAGCGAGCGCTGTAATCGCCCGGATCAGATATCGCCCGGCCGCACTTGACGTATAGGAAATATTTTTCGTAATTCCTTCTGAAGGAGAATTGCATTCGATAAGCAGGCGAACGTAATAGAAACGCCAGATGGCGCCACTGGCAGCGCTCGAGTCTGGTTATTTCGAAGTGCGCATGCGCCAACTTTATTTTTTCTTCAATGCTACAGGTAAACAAGGCATTTTACGGACTCTTCGCGGTCTTCGAAAATCGAGCTTCACGAGCAGGTGTTGGGAAAAAAAATGTCAAATGAATTTCAAACTACGCACTTTCTTTCTCATGGTTGGCCTACGTGCTTCACTGTGCGTCTACGCTGACCCTACGTACTCGGGTGGTAGACGCGGTACGTTGTACGGCGATGCAAGAACTTGCCACATGATTTATACAGGGTGGGCTTTCGGTAGAACGTAATTCTAATTATGCGGAGTATCCTATTGCAGATTTATGAGGTCGCTCGTACAAGTGTACAAGTACCAGTTTCACATGCGTCGTACCACCCTTTAACCTCCCCATCTCCCAGGATCCGCCATCTTTTTTTTTTACTTACGATTATTTCGACTCTGCAGTACGCATCGTCCATTTGCCCTTTCATTTGCATACGAATCGAACACGTCACTTCTGCCAAAGTGATAATGCACGTACAAGGTACCGACGCAGAGTGCTTGGATAGAGGATTGAAATAGGAAAATCAATTTTTTTCTTCAAAATTATACCTGTCAACCTGACCGTAGGAACAACCCTTTGACTTGAGCCCCAATAAGTATAAACCCCTACGCTAATGGAAAGTGCGTTAATATTTCAAGCCCTTCATCCACTATAATTCGAACTACATAACGGGTGTACCCGGAGGCACTTTACAACTCGCGAAAATCTCTGGATTATTTAAACACGGCGACTGCCGATTATCGCCACTTCAATTTTTACTATCACTTTCATTATTTACAGTACAGTCCCTCTGTAGGTGCTCGCGATAAAAAATTTCGTTGAATTAATTTCTTTTCCATCCATTGACAAGAAGTAAGGCTTAATCGTGCCCGACCAAAAAAGGACATTTTTTCATCGGACACACGCGATACTGCCAGCCGTACATTTTATGATCAGCGTTGTACGCGATACGCCGGATCCGTGACGTATGCGCGGCATACTCAAAATCGGATTGGATATCAAAAGTGGAGTCTGCGAATTTGTAAAAGTTAATGACCGAGGCTCGTTTCGTCAGGGGTAACGAACCACCAAGGCAAACGAGACGGTGGTTTGCTTCGTTGTACGTAACTAGGGTGCAATCAATAACCAAGATGGCCGACCCGAGGCTCAGTGTAAAACACTCGCGTCCGTGTTTAATATTGCACGAGACGAACTAATGCACGTTTTCCCCAGTGCCATAGCACTTTGCACAGGGACGGCTCTCTCGAGTACAGCGCCCCAGTCCAACAGTACGGTAAACGACTAATTATGCAAAAGGAATCGCACTGAGAATCTTTAAAAAAATATTTTTTTAAAAATTACCTCCTACTTTTGGAAATTACATTTTTAGTCAGACTCATCCGGCAATGGTCGGGCGTCGCGCTATCGGAACCAAAGATTTTCGGGCAGGGTTGGGGTGGTAGTTATTTTCAAAAATTTTTATCCAATTTTGAATTTCATATATTTTCAATCCAAGAGGGAAACCGAAATGGCGGCCACTTACGGGCAGTTAACCGTTCGTTAGCCACGGTGATCAAACTGTCTGTGATGGCCTTGGCGGGGTTGCTAGGCCCCTCCGTAACCACTCCATGCAGTGTCGTACTAATTGCGGGCACGGATGGCGGTTACTGCTCCTCAGGGTTAATCCGCAATGGCGCCGAGATGCGAATTATCATTGGCTCGTATATAAGGGAAGCAACGTACCAAGGACAGCCAAGTAGCTACGCCCGTGATATCAAAGGGGTTGGCGTCGATCCCGCCAGGATTCGCACACTGGCCAAACATTAGCCCCGTACCGCAACAAGACGCTTTCGGTAATTAGGCGAAATTAATGTTGGCAATTAAAGAAAGAAGGGATGGAAATTATTTCCCGCGGCCGCCAACGCTACCGAAACAATTTCAAAAGAAACTTTCCACTTTGTTGTCGTTTCTCTTGGAGTGCCCTTACAAAATTTTCTAAAAAAAAAAAAAAATTCATTTCCCCCTCCCACCCCCTCCCCTACAATTATTAAATTAAAAGTATCCCTTTTTACTCGCAAATCAAAATCCCTGACAATTTGCCAAACCAAGAGAATTCCTAAACGATGTTTTTCTTCTTTTTTTTTTTTTCTTTCACCCTGCCCTCGATTTACACCACAATACTTTTAAGGGATCTTCTCTCTTCCGAAACCCCCCCCCCCCCGCCCCCCTTTTCCTGGTTCAATCGCCGAGAGAGAGCGAGTGAGAGGAGCCCGAGTAGAAAGAGTCCCGGGAAGGGGGTAGGGTGGAGGGAGGGGTACAAGTCCTCCAGGATTTATGTACGCCCAAGGGAGGAGGGGCCCCCATCCACGCATGTCTGCGTATCGTTTACCCGTTATTTATTTCCCAAAATTTGAAAATTATACCGCATTTAATACGCGTTCGGTGCCCTGTGTTTTATTCATGTCGCAATAAATAAGAGCAAAGGACTGTTTAAAGTGGCGGATCACGAGGGATGGATACGTCCCGCTCGCTCGTTTACCCTTATACTTTTTTTTTAACACACACGTACCCCGTACCCCTTGACACATCGATTCAATTATCCAAAAATCATCGCCGAAGCCCTTGAAAAAAGGAGAAAATCATATCCAAAAATTCTTATCCCATCGCCCCGTTACTCTTTCGCTCCCTAATTAGCGTTATCGCAATTACACGCAATTTACCAAATCTCTACCTTCACCACCACCCCTCCCCCCCTACGTGCCTCCCATGCGAGTAATCGCACCTGTACAACGACCCAGCTCAATAATAAATTTCACGCGGTACAAGTGCCAAAACGACCCGACAATAAAAATCAAATCAGCAACCCTTAACTTTTGCACAAAAAAAATATAACAACTAAAGAAGAATCCCCGAATTTGTCTATGAAAATACTTAATACCCCAAAAAATTTATTTCACCTCCAAATTTAATTGTTTTCCAATCGCGAGGCCCATGCGCCCTCATTATCCGTCACTGCACTAGGAGCAAAGACGAGCCTCGCACAGTACATAGCTGGAACGATAAAGCTATAACACAGTGGCTTATTAATTTTTGGCCGCCCCCCCCGCCCCCCGCCCCCCGCCGCCCCCTTCGACCCAGAGCTCTACCCCGTGATACAGATAGAAGGAAGGGCCCTTGGCAGATGGTACCCCGGGGGATATCCTTGCCCAGGATATCAAGGGTTACCAACCGCAGGGACGCACGGAGCGGCCCTACGCAAGTAAAGGGTAACTGATTCTAATCACACGCCCTCAGTATATACTAGCAGTAGTAGTAGCACAGGATATGATGAATGGGCAGAATGCGGTCATGACTACAGAATGCGCGACGTCGTTGGTAGTTATGATATTAAAATCTTCATGATTGATCAGCACTTTGCATTTTCTAGAGTGGCTGCCATAATGAGCATGATCAATAATGGCACCAGAACGAATGGGAATGACGTTCCGGATGAGATCGAAATAATTTTTTTCCTCCCAAAAAAAAATACAACCCTAAGAATATTTAGACTGACAAATATTTTGTTCAATGTCAAACAGCGCATCGGTTCGATCCGTGCGAATTTATTTTGAATCATTGTATCGGTGATTTTTCAGTGACTCTCGTGAAAAGCGGCTTAAAATGGCATTTCTGCATAGAACTACGTACTCGCTGTTTACAGAAGCTACGTATCCGGTATTCGAGCTGAATTCAATTTAGATTGTAATCGCGATCGACGCCGTCCAATGAAAATACACAATGCGACTCGCGCATGAATTATGTCTGTGATTTCATGAAAACCACTGCGCCTGGATGGACTCTGTTAAAGTAAATTGAAATTCGAGCGAATTATTCTTTAAATTGGCATTGCGCCGACGATTCGTGACTGTCAGCCAGGTACGATACTTTGTCGAAAAAAAAAAATAAAAATAAACGTCGCTATTGACAGCCTGAAGTGGATGAAGAGAGAGAGAGAGAGAGAGAGAGAGAGAGAGAGAGAGAGAGAGAGAGAGAGAGAGAGAGAGAAGGGTCAAATTTCAAAAAGTCTCGATATTCCACATGGGATTGGCACGTAGAGGGAGTAAAGGTCCGTAGAAGGGAGTCAAGGGTGGGTTAGGTACTTTTTTTTTTCCATGGAGACACTCTTGATCTGGATAAGATCGTCCGGAAAATCCCCAAAGGGCCACCACCGTCGAAGAGAAGGGCGGTCTAGATGATTCAGAGATATCGCTCGACATAAAACCCTTAAGGTTCAAATTTGCATGTTACAACCTATCCCACCCTCGTGCCATGGAAAAGCGGCACACTAGAAGGCACGAGTGGCGTAGGTACTGGCTACCACCCCCCCCCCGCCCCCCGCCCCCAACCCTAACAGCCTAAAGCTCAGCCTTATCCCTGGTATTTTGAATGTAAGATTCTACCGCGGTAAGAGAGACACATAAAGAGAGAAAGAAAGTTTCACGAGAGAGAGAGAGAGAGGGACAAAAAGAGAAAAGCACCCTTCGGTCATTTTGGGGATTCGACACTTGAGCCTTCTTGTTTATAGGCAGGATTTTCTCACACCAGATAAGAGGCGAACCTCCCACAACTTAAATTCGCCATTCAAAGTTTGAAAGAAGAAAGTGACGTACAGACAGACTCCCCGAGTCAACTCTTAAGCTTATTCGTATAGAGAGGTTCCTTTTAATCCCTAGAGAGAGAAAAAAAAATTCCCTAGATAGTCTACCGATCGTTCAACGTCGTCCGGTAACGGTTTACGGATCTTCTTTACGAACGCTTTCGTAAAGAGACTTTCTGAAGTCTCTCTTTGGGTAATTATTATTATTTAAGGTTAGTTACCTAACTTTGTCGAATAAGTGAGGCGCATTAATTGGAATCTCGATGTTGGTACCACTGTAAACCGGAGCACCAAACAATAACTATTTACTCGGAGCCACCCCTTCTGTTTGTCCAGGCTGCGCGAAAGCACTGGTTGGCTTCCCGGTGAGCGAAGGTTGCGCCGCTTTGGGGTTTTGGTGGTTCACTTGAAAACGAAGCTTGTCGCTCACGGAAACTGCCGCTGCTTCCGATTTCTGCCGCTCAAGACGACGGGCGCTGAATGTCTCCGACTGTATTAGGTAAAACGCTGTCACCTCCTTTTCCCCGTCGTCCCGCGATACTCGAGGAGGACTTTGAATTAAGGGAACGTTTGCGTCCCCAAAACAAACCGGGTGGAACATTATTTACTTTCACCCTGACAAATTCAACCCCCGCTTACAAATGTCCTTACTCCTCGCGACATTGGCAACGGGGACGACTAATGGCGATTGGTAAATTGTCGATGATCGTTGTCATCGAAAAGTGGCCTTCTAGAGCGATCGTACGAGCCAATTAATTTTTTCTTTATAGAAAAATGTCGAAAAAAAAAAAAAAAACTTAATTTTCTTTCACCGTCTATATCGATCTCTCACGTTGGTAATACCCGTGTATACATATAATGTCTTTCTGGAAGCAAACGCGAATGACGAACGACTCGCGCGACAACAGGGGCAAAACTTTTATTTCCAGCCATATACACCCCCCCCGTTATTTATTTTAGATGTGTATTATTGTTGTTTATTATCTACCCACTCGGTACATTTAACCTGCATCATTTCCGACATCTTTCTCCTTCTAAGACACCCCTTCCCCTCTCGTCCCATACGAAATATAGGCATATCCCGAATTTCCTTTATCCCGAGGAATTCCCGACGATAGAAAACTTTCACTTCGATCTACACGCGTCCCCCATTCCCAGTTACAGAAATTCCGTCTCACCACCGTACATAAAACTAATACCTAAGAAACCACCAATTTGTTTTTCCTCCCGCGGTTCCTGATTCCCTGAACAAAAAATTTTACAAATAAAAAAATTAACTGATCGCAGTACCCGTCATACGGAACAATGCACGTGAATATAAGTTAAATTTGATTTGTTTTTTTCGGTCGCGTACCGTATTGTCCCTGATAATAATAATATTTAAATCACGATAAATACCCCCTCCCCCTTACCCACCCAAACCGACCGTTATTATTTTCCCACGTAATAATTTTTGGAAACCACGCATTATGTCCATCCGGAAGGAGTTAAGCGCCATGCGAGCATCATTTGCGTTAAGGGTAACAATACCGAGCCACCCCTTAGCTATGGATATTCATTGAATGATATTGTCGCGGGCAGATATGACTACCGCGATTACCAGAGGCAAACAATCGGACAGGTGGAAAATCACGGGCCCACGAAACGAAGTCCCTTCACCCACCTCCCTCCCGCTTCCACTCCCACCCGTCCCCGCCGCTGACCATATGGTTAAAATCACGACGCGTTCACACGCCGGTTACATGCGATGTTACGCGTCGTTCACATGCGCATATATATATATATATATATATTCCACCGTACACATATGAGTACACTGAGAAGCCCACCTGTGCGTGCACTCGTTCACGCATGGGGTACTCGTCTGTTACTAATTACGCGGTCAGAAAATTTGGTTAATTGGACTAACCGGTTGAACGATTTTTATCCCTTTTTGGAACACGCTTTACGCGTCTTTAGGAATTGCGCGTGGGCTACCCTTGAAAACACCAGTGCCGGGGGGTTTGTAACGTCGAAAAGTCGTACCAGAACGTTATCACGTGCAAAATATAATGTGAAGGAAAAAACAAAAATCGTTAATACGTTCGTGTTGTGAAAGGGGAAAAAAAATGGTAGAATCTCAAACGGTATCTGGGAAAGTCACAAATTCCCAACGTGACAATCACGGCGTCCGTCAGCGACTAGGGGGGAGAGGGGGATAGGGGGACGAGGGGAGGGGGGGATGAAAAAAAGAGAGAAAACGAAGAGGGAGCAACGTGGGTTGGGTGGCCGGGGGGTGGGTGGAGTGCAAGTGAATCGGAAACCGCCAGAGAGAGCATGGTATCGGCAGGGGAGCGAGTGAGATGAAAAAAAAAAAAAGAATCTGAAAGCAAATACCAGAAAGAGAAGCGAAACCGCAAATCGAGGGAGGATGCGACGAATCGACAGGGTGTTTTAAAACGAGTGCTATCGGTAATCGAAATCGCTCGGGGGTTGCGCCATCGGGGAGCCAGGACCAGGGGGAGGGGTGGTTCTGATTCGAGAGTACAGGGGTGACCAGCCGCGAACATTCTGATACCCCCGGTAGATGATCTTTGTCTACCCCATCGCGAATAGGAAGCCGACCTGCTGCTCCGCAGCCGCACCGTTACAATCGAGATTAGCCGGGGATTCCCCTATTTTTCTTTTCAGATATTCCTCCTTTTTCTTCTTTCCTTTCTCCCTTTTCGACCCCCACCCCACGCCCGGCACCGTCATCCACGTTCTGGGCAACCGACCCAAGGACGATCCTCGACTTCCGCTTTCGTTCGCGCCACAGCGTTTCCTGTTGCTACGAGGACGTTGAATTTTCGGCGTTCAAAAACCACCCCTAACTTTTCTAAGGGTTAAGAGACCCGGCGAGGATTTCCTAACCGCGACAAATAAATTAATAAGTTCTCTCATGCGTTCACTTCCGGTTCCGGAATTGCCGGCTCCTTCCCGACAACGTGCCCCGGCCACCACCTCCACGTTGGACTCTCGAACCGCTAAAGTATATCGGGCGCGACATATAAATAATGACGACAGCCCCCCCATTTTGGCAATTATCACGCGCAAGGGGGTGGTTATTTAATAATTCGGGGTTGTCTGCGCGAGCGCGTTTAATAAAGTTAAAGTTTCCCGCACACGCGAGCGCTTCTTTTGGGGTGGTGCGATGTGCCGTTACGTGTACTGCCCTGTTCACCCCCCTATGCCCAGGGGTGGCAGCAACCCTTACTTTCTTGATCAACGCCTCCGCCTCGTAATTCAAATTCGCGCGAATCCGTACGCCGTACATCGTGAACCCTTAATCTTGGATTATTGAGTGATTAAAGTTGCAATAAAAAAAAGAACTATGCTCAGTATATAAAAAAAAAAGTAAAATCCCCTAATTTTTTTACTTTTTTTTTTTCAAAATCAACTGTATCGTCCACGGATAAAGCGAAGACAGAGGATCAGCAGAGTTACAACTGGGGCCGAGTAGCGAGAGATCAGACTGCTCAGACTCAGAGTCTCGTGGGGTCGATCGCTCATCTGAGTACAGCGTAGCGCAGGGATGCAGGAGCGAGGACCCTCCTCTCATAATCTTCGCTATTCTCCGCAAACTATCTTACATCGATCATCCACCGGGGGTTTCTATTAAATTTTTCATTGGCCCACGGTACCGTTTTTTTTTTTTTTTTTTTTTCCCCGTATAGCAAATACCGCGCATAGCAGGAATGCCGATTCAGGAGATTCTGAATGAGAAAATAAAAAATCATTTACGAAATTCAAAAAATGTCAAATCGATACTCAAATTCTGGCGTAATAGCACGTTAACCGTCGATCGTAAAAAAGCGGGAGAGACGTCGCGAGTGAAAAAAAATAATTTTCAAGTCAAAATTCACCGAGAAGTCACCGCGCCTGGAATATGGATGAAAGACGGCAAGAATAAGGCGAGGATTTTATGAAAATTACCCTCGAATAAAAAAGTAAAACAGATAAAAACTAATGTATGCCGGGGGACGATGTCAATGCGATGGGGTAGTAACCGAAGACGGGACGACCGGGGAAGCAGAAGCTGCCGGCGTCCTTGGAGTCGAGGGAAAGATTTACATAGAGTGGTGAAGAGGGAAAATGGTTACTGTGGACAGGAGAGAAAGGAAAAAGGAGGAAGAACAAGAGCAAGAGGGACGAAGGTACCGGAGAAATGTGAGAGTGGATTCGTTGGTGCACCGAGTACTATACGTATATACATGTGTATCGGCGTCGCGTTATGTAGACTACATAAAATTGCTTTTACCTTCTATTAACAATTCATATTTCTTGCGTAAAAGTCGAGCGACGATAAAGGAAAAAAGTTATCGGCAAAGGAGATTTTACCAAGACGTATCTCGGATCAGGAGGAAGTTCCTGAACGATGTTATTAATTTTAAATAAAATCATTGAAATTTTGGATAATTCTATTTTATCGATGTAATGCATTTTCAGCGATAGGGAGTAACGATAACGATTACGAGGGAATAAATTCGAATAGCGCGTGTACAGGCGTTGTCAAAAGTATATCGAGCAATATTCGTATTGACGTAGTAAGATCTGACGAACAAGAATATCTTTCGGTACTAATTACCAGCGATGCTTCTTTTTTTTTTTTTTTTAACAGATAAAGATGAAATTTCTAGGTATTAGAATTTTTTATATTAGATATTCGAATTTGATAATAGAATTTACTTACGTTCAGCACGCATCAGGCTGAGATCCTTTTGACACTTTCGTATTCCGTAATTACACAGCCAGCTTGACGCATAATTATGTGCGATGTAAAGTAACATTCACGGGGATAAATATAAATTATAATTACGGATTTCATGGTTTTGAAACTTTCAAAAAAAAAAACTGCATTGAACACGTGGACCGATTTACAGTCATACGTAATAACATGCAACATAGTGACATAGTGCCGACGCGAGTAATAAATTGATGGTGATCATTGATCTTCGTCGGAATTTCTTAATTCTGCAAGGACGTCAAAAAAGCGTCCCTTTCGAAAAATTTATTGGCCACGATGAGAGTTATAGGACATAGAATATACAATTATGCCGTTATCATTTTCATATTTTGTCATGGAACTTTCATCGTGGATAATACGTCAAACGGGACTCTTTCGCTCGCAGCCTCTTCCGCGACGCACCCTCGATGATCCCAGGACGATCAGTAGAACTGTCGGAGATTTCGATGCGAGAAACGGAGGTAAAAATACTAAAAAAAAAAAATTGGGAATATGAAATTGGGAATATGGATTAAAAAAAATTAATAAAAGTAATATCAAAGAATCAGCATCTTCGTTCGAAAGAAAAATACCGCCTGTATTATAGAAAAAGAAAAAAAAAATATTTCTCATAACCCTAAGGACAGTTTCCTACGTACAGTAATATTTTTTTTCTTTTCGTAAATAACCGATAACACTGCTATTTTCGAAAATATTTCTTCACAGCATATCGCTGACCCATGTGTTATTTTCAAAATTTGATAAAATAATTAAAATTTTATTAATTAAAAAGAACTATGGTAGTCATTTTTAATGTGATTTAATTTTCTCGTGAAAATTTAAAGAGTTTTCACCGTTCAAAATTAATACCAAACCCTCGATTGAGCACCCGAAAACCCTGTCTTTTAATCTTACCCGAACTAGGCCCAAAACCAGGCCCAAATTTCGTAAAACACCAGTGTCTCTTATGGACTAAAATCCTGGTCATCATTCTCGTATCAAAGTCTACCGCAATACCATAGAATAAATCCACTGGAAGAAAGAAGAAAACAGAGAAGGAACAGCTCAATAATCTAAAGCCAATTGCTCGACAATAATATTCATTATCAACTGCGTCTGTCAGACATTGCATGGTCCTGCGATAGAAAACAGTTTATCTCTTTACCCAAAAAATAATTTTATCCCGGCAAAATAGCCTGCTACAAAGATTTAAAAAAAAAAAATACAAAAAACACCGACAGATCCGTGAAAATTGTAGGCAAAAACTACGTTTGTCCTTCTCCTTCGCGCGTGAGTACGTATACATCCGTCTCTCTCGCACTCGCGGCAAAAATATAAAAATTCCGAAAAAACCCTTCTCTTCTCACTCGATCAAATTGACTATAAAATAACCAAATTAAATTCTGTACACCATGAGAGTATCGGCCCAATAATTTCTTAAATAAAAAAAAATGAATACAGGCCACAAGGTAAAAACTGTGTAACGCAAGAAGGTTTAAAACTTGACCCGAACGTCTCTCGATCATTAATCTGTGCACGTAGGGCGTAACCGGCGTGGAGAATCAGGATATAAAAAAAGAAAAAAACGTAAAAAAGGACTAATAAAGGTATCGCAGGTGGTATAATTAACAGCCAGCATTGTCAGCTACGTCACCTAATCGTCCCACGCTTTCAGCCCAGCCAGATACTTTCCTCTCTCTCTCTCTCTCTCTCTCTCTCTCTCTCTCTCTCTCTCTCCGTTACAATAAAGTCAAGTACACACGTCTAGCATCGTCCATTATGAAAATCGCGTCGATACAAATCTGGATGTACCGAGTGCAATAATGGCGACTATTCACGTAGCGGCGACAACTGCCCTTAGATCGGTCGTCGATGCTTGCTTCCGGGAGCGTTTAGAAGCTGATCTAATTACTTCCGGCCGGTCACTCATTGAAGTTTAATATCCGGAATGCTGAACGAGGTAGGTAGCAACGTACTACCCCTGCCAGGTGCTCACTCGGAAATCAGTACCCCTCTACGTATAGTCAGTGGGTCGTACGTATTGTTTCTACCCCCGTGTTCGGATTTCACATTGTCGGATTCCGCATGGCCAGGTGAATCCATGTTCTGGTATATATATATATATATTATATATATATATATAGCTCTTGATATGCTATTGATAAATCCCCAGCGATCTACCCACGCTGATATAAAACGAATCTCCACCATTGTTTTACGGGACGATACCATTTCGCCCTCTGTGTTCATTTTCAGAGAAGCGACATTGTCGCGTATGCAACTGACCAGCTGGTTTCCCCCTTTGACATTTACAATCTTTTTCCGCGAATCGTTTATCACTTCGATGTGACCTTATCGGTTGTACATTCGCGCGTGGATTGTTAGCGTGACGATTTTTCGAAATGAAAATTTGAATTTTTCTTAACTCTTGAAACTCAATAAGGATCAAAATTTCTTATTTCTATGTGACTTCTAGGTACCTGCCCACTGATTACCGGTGGGTCATCTTCAACCTATTTTCACCAATTTCTCTCCTCTTGGTCCACATTTTTTGTCTCTCCCTTACACTCTCTTTCTTCTCCCTTTAAAAAGTACGCACAGCCGAGATTAATCGACCCGGCCCCCTAGCAGCACTCTTCTTCCCTTTGAAGTCTCCCTCATTGTGGAGCCTGTCAATTTGCCTCGGTCTGATTAATGGACCTTGTAATATCCCACGCTACCATTCTTGCCAGGATCGCCGCTTTACCTTATTAGATACTTATTAGTCGTTAGGATCACGGACTCCCGTCACTTTGACTCGAGGAATCTTCGGAGAAGCATCTTCAAAAATAATATTTAAGTTCTCCAGGTACCCGCCACAGCCACCTGGTACCACCCGGACTTCGTATCAGACACCTCAGTGCTGCCAATTTTCATTTACTCAATTCCAACACCTGGTTACCAACCAAACGAAGCAAAACGTGATCCCTGGTACCCAAAAATGTCAAGATCCCTGGCTAAAGATGACCTATCAGCTTCCGAAGCCTAGATCTCTCTTCATCTCCCTCTGAACCCCCTCGCAGGGACCCGTGTCACCAGGACCAGGCCCTGCCCAGTGGAAAAAGAACGCAAAACCACCGGCTAAGCTAAGGTGGACAGACGGATGTGGCGCGAGACTCTGGACGAGCTCAGTATTGATTTCAACCTCCGACCACGAAGGTGGTTAGGGCGGGGATCCTCTGGGGCTGATGGAGTCACTAGACTTTACGAACTCAGGTGGTTTGGGACGCGCGCACGCGCCACCTACCCTGAACTTGCTCAGCGAACGAATTTCTGAATTAGTAAGAATTTTCGATTTTTTATCATATAATAATAATGATTTTTTTAATACAGAATTTATTTATCTTAGTGGCTGGAATATCTGACAACGATTGGAGGCCTCTTGGAGGATGCCGATTGCTGGATGATTATTCAGTTAATTTTGTATTCGAACGTTTCTCACATATTTGCTTACAGACGGAATACGGCGCAGGATCCTTGGTCCATTATAAATAACTTACATACGGATGGACGGCGTTATTAAACTTTGCATGGCACAAGGGGTACTTATATAAAAGACGATTTATTTCCACTATTATCCTGAGAACGTTATGGCCGTAAAAGACATTTAATACGTTTCCTATGCAACGGCATAGGAAATAAGTTACTGGAAAACGTTACTGTCGTACTTTGTGGCAGCGCGTGACATTCAGTGTATATATTTGTCACGGAATTTTTTTTTAACGATCCGAGCAAATTTGGTGTACAAAAAATTTATACACCGAACCGTACCTGATAGTCTAACAATTTTCAGGATTGCATGGGATACCGAATTTTCTTGTATATCTTTAATCTAAAGGAATGGGAATTTGTAAAAGCTGTTTTTTTGATTTAAAAAAAAATCGATTATATTCTATTTTTTTTTTGCTTTTAATATCGTCTCTTGCGGTTTTTTTGAGTATTTTAATTATTGTTGTTGGCGCATCGCTTATGTCAAATGCAAAAGGTGGTCTGGTATTGCCAGCGGTTTTTCAATTTTTAGCACTGCGTCGCGGGCTTGAGTAATGACGTAGAGCTTCATAAGGGTTTGGATTTACGCTTTGAGCTTTGAGCCGTGCCGCTGCTTTGTGGATGCCCCCATACGGGTTTTACTGTGTGCGCGTTTAATATTACTAAAGTGCTTCAACGAAAGCTGACTGAATTACGAATTTATTGTGTATCTTCGTTATGTGGACACGTATGCTTTCGTCGGAAATTTTCTAGACGAATTATTCATCAAAGACTCATGACTTTATCGATTGACTTTCGATCGCGCGTCAAAAATATATTTGCCGTCGCTCGTAATCGCGTCCAGATATAAAATGAATCAATTTTATTTTTCTCTCTGATTCGAGCGCCAGAAAGATTTAATTTAAAAATTCAAAGTGCCGATACTGACTCCTGTCAAAGCATTGAAATCATCAAGCAAAGTGCACTTGTCAGTGCAATAAAAGTGCAGCGCCTTCAAGAGATTCTCATCTTCTTCGATCGGTTGCACGCGCAAAAATAAAAAAAATGCATAAAATCACAAAATTCCTTTGAAACTTTCAGCACCGCGTCTCTTATCATTTTCTTTTTACTTTCCATCAAAATAATTAATTTCTATATCCTCGTCCCGTTACAATAAATTCTACAAATACGTAAAATCCCGAAGCAAACGAGTTGCTCCTGCAGAACTTGGGAGCGCCTGATAAAGAACGTCACGTGGAATGTCAGAATATGTCGCATCCACTGTAATGTCAAGCAGGATTCATTTTCGGTGTCTCAAGGGTTTCGCCAGAATGTCAGGACCTTTATGAAAACTACAGGAGTCGTTTACATGAAAATCTAAATGGGCGAAACGACACCAAAAAGTCTCGCCCGTAAACTAAAAATCGTGGAATAAAAATTAAAAAATCCAAAGCATCCCCATCGTTCGCAGCATCCGTCCTAAGTCTAACCGTGACGTCATCTACCAAGATCATTCAACATCAACTTCCGACTGCACAATGCAGGTACAAGATTGTATAGAGGATTCACAAGCAACAGACCTTAGTTAACAGGGTCCATTATGAAAAATTATCCATTGACTACCGGTGGCCAATTGACATGGATAATGAAAGGCGAGAGAAGTATTAATGAGATGATACGAAAAATCTTAGCCATATATAACCGAGATCCGAGCTCTTCACGTATAGTGAAACCTGACTGTACTTATCCATACGTGTGTATATATATATATATATATATATATACTTAATATATATACAGACACCCATAAGGCCCAGTATAATCTGAAATGGGTAAGGGAGAGATAGATAATCATTTTTCATAAGCATATAAACGCGGGTTATTAATATGCTCGTATTATGAGGCACAAAAGGAGGTAATTAGCGCGCGGTTCATCAGTCACTTCGCTCGGCCATCCCTACCGGTCCAAGAAGAGCGGCCCTATATGGGGCCCAAGAGAGAAGGGGCCCAAGTGGTATCTCTTTGGCTCGAGGGCGCAAGACACATTAGAGGGGGCTAATGAAGTCTGGACTCGGCCAAAAAAAATTTCAACTCCGATTAACTCGCGTTATATTTTATGTCGAGGTCGCTCGGCCAGATTTTTAATTAGATGGACGCACCTATGATCATCCATCATTAAACGTGACGAGCTATACTTCCGACCGTACGTAGTGCGACAAGAAGTCGGCGTCAGCGTCGCGACGCTTTTGCTCATACTTTTTTTTTGTTTTCCTCGACGGTAAACATATATGCGTATATAGCGTACGGTATATATATATATACGGGGCTGCGGACCATAAATTTTGTGAGAACAAAGAAAACCGAAAAGACTCCAAAACAAACGTCTGGCTTTTGGGTACAAGAGTTTTTCAGGATTTTTAATTCTAATGCTCACCAAGTCCAAGATACATTATGGGGGTTATGGGGGCTTTTTTTGGGTTGATTTTCAATGCGTACGTCGACTACGGTTTTTTGGGCACTTTTCTTTCTTGTTCTCAAGAGCGCGACAGCACTGCTGTAAACAACTCTACGAATCCGGAATGAAGTGGAGCGAACAAGGAAAGCGAAGCATATGTCGTGTTTTAGGGGTTGGAGGAGAAGAGTTCATCAGGGGTTGGTTTTGGGTTCCATTCGATGGTGCGTGGGTGCGTGACACACGCGGGCTGCGTGTCTCTGTAACCCAGACAGGAAGTGCGTAGAGCGTTGATTGGCTGCCCGGGGGTGGTTTCGCTGGATGGGGTGACCTCTGACCGCACCCCCAGAGGGCGCGCGCACGCCTCCAACCCCAAGGAAGTAATTACCAGACCACCCCCGCTCGATAACACACGCCGGTACTGTAACGCTATAATCCTACGGTGCTCGGCTCGTTTTAGTACGGACTGTATCACTGTAAGCATACGTTCGGTGTATACATATATACTTATGCACACGCATAATTAACTACATGTGCAGAGATACCATATGAGCAATTACAGAAGCATATATTACTCGAAGTGACAGGAAGCTTAAAGATTAAAAGAAAAAAAGCTCAGGTACCATTTGAATTTATTTTTTTTTTTCACCCTTATCGCGAATTCGAAATTCATATATATACCATATATTGTGGAAATTTTGCATCGAAATATTTAAGCTGAGGGGATGAGGCTAATTGGGGGTAAGAAGGAAAAATCTGAGCCAACGATCGTAATCCTATCGGATACAGTCGAAAAAGTTTTGAACCTCCCCCTATGAGAATTTCGATACTTGGGGCATGTGTGTTAAAGAGAGGGTGGCGTTTCGCGAAGTCTGCCAAATGGGGTGCTGACTTAAGAAATCTCACGAGAAGGATTTCGAATTTGTCGGCAGAGATTTACACCAGCTTTGGCATCGGTATTAGAATAGATGGTATCGGCGCTCACGGTAGTAGAACGTAAGCGAGGGGTGCCTTCGGCAGCACCCTTAATGCGATTTCACCCCTTAAAAAATCTCAGATGGATTTAGCATCTCGGGAAACCCCAACGTTTGCGATTGCTCTCACCTATGAGTACGTGAGTATGTAAAATGAGGAAATCGACGAAGTAACAGAAAAAAAAAAAAAAAAAAAAAAAGGGCGGGAATCCGTTGAAATTAGTGTGCGAAGGGGTGGTGGCGCGGAAGAAAATACCAGCCCGTTGACAAGGGTAGGAAAAAAAAAATAATCCTCATATACCCGTCTCGAGCTTAGAAGATGCTGTAAGAAGTCTTTACGTGCGCCTGGCTTGACTCTCGAAAATCCTCTTACTTTTTTTCCTGTTTCCAGGAAAGAAAAAAGTCAAGGGTGTACTACCACCCCCTGAGGGCGGAGGGTTTTCCAGGATGAAGTGTAAGGAGGATCGCGCACCGGGTCACCCCACGAGATTCTCATTGGCAGACGCTTCGACGGACTGGATCGCGATTGGTTGAGGGTCGAGGGTCGACTCACCTACCCCTAACCCGTCATGACCTCCCACGCGAACTCGCGAGGTAACCACCCCTATCGTCACGAAGGTGATATACCTAAAGGCCCTTCCCCATAATTCAACCTGAAAATGTCTGCCACCACTCTCTCGCGATTGGTGGTGCCCACTCTCTTAGGGGTAGTTTAACAAGATCTTTTATTTTAAGGGTGTCCTTTCTTTCCTTGCACCCTTATCTTCTATCTTCATTGGCGTAAACCAGCTATGTACCTTCTACCGGTTAATACGGTGGACCGTACCTGCTTACCACTGACTTCCGCGGCTGTAAGGGTAGTTTTCGTTAAGACAGATAAGAAACCAGGGTGGACAATCGGGATCCACCAGAACGGCGCCACTATCACCTCCCTCCGACACTGCTGTGCCCCTGATAATAACTTGCATTACTTGATCAACTAACGATCGGTGGTGCCCACTTTCTTAGGGGTAGTTTAACAAGAACTTTTACTTTAAGGGTGTACTTTCTACCGGTTAATGCGATGGACCATACCTGCTCACCACTGACTTCCGCGGCTGTAAGGGTAGTTTTTGTTAAGATCGATAGAAAACCAGGGTGGACAATCGGGATCCACTAGAACGGCGCCACAACCACCTCCCCCCGACACTACTGTGCCCGTGGTAATAACTTACTCCGAGGGGTTGCCCAGACAGAAGCCAGGGCTAAAAATGGCGCGTGACGTCAGGGGTGCCATCCATCACCCACATGACAACCAGCAAACCGGAGCGATTAACTTTTCTAGGGTGTTTTTTGCCCGATGAGCTTTATTATTAGAAACGCCCGCAACCCGATGGCCGACGCGAGGAAATACCGAGGGAATAAATATCGGCCCTAAAAACTTTTAGATTCTTAATTTAGATGAACGTCTTAGTTTGCCTACAGATATATAGGTGAACGGGGAATTATGAAATATCTACATTTACAAGATTTCTTCTAAAAAAATTCAAAGAATATTTGGTGACGTTTCATCTTAAATAAAAAAAAAATTCTAAAATTTTAACACCATAAACTATACCGTTGAAAGATGGTCTCTTGGCATACAAAATCTTGACCTTGAATATTTTATCTTTATATTAATAATTTTTTTTATCAGGCACGCGAATTTGACTTGTGTCAATCTTTCAGAAATTGATCCCCACCCGGTTCCCTTTTGTTATCCTCCCTTTTCTCTCTTTCCTCTTCTCATCGGCCATTTATCTCGAGAAGGTTGGAGGCTGGGTGAGAACAGTCCGAGTTTGCGATGGACCCTGCGCATCATTTATAAGCCACTATATAAGATCCCTATCTCCAGCGTACCGCATAGTTTTTCTTCCAGTAAGCTTTTTATGTACGCACTGGGAACGAGAGCTAAAGTTTTGCCTGTTGACCGATGATATTTTTATGACCGTCTGATAAGGAAGATTGTCCGCCATTTCGTTGGATAGTTTGCGGCCAGCGGGGGATGAAGTCGTTTTTTGTCGCTTTTACCCCATCCACGACCCCTGTCGATAAAATCCGTGACGTGACCTCTGGAGCTATCTTGATGGTTTATATCAAAGAGTATGTGCAAAAAAATTCCTTTTTTTTTTTTCAAATTTTTTACGACCCTTATTACATATCGTTTCAAGTTTTCTTCGCTTTTTGGTGACCTTTTATCTTTTTTTTTTTTATTTATTAATAAGCTTTCTTGTGTCTCTGATAACACAAGGGTCGCCAAGACCAAGAAACGGTCACGCATTCACGCTTTCCAACGATCGTATCTGCGGAGCATTAGACGTTGGCTGCCTTATTTACTGGGTGGATGTTACTAACGTGATTATCGTAATCCAATTAGAAAGGTGCGGCGCTGTTCTGCAGTTTGTCGCTCGTGCAAAAGTGTCGTTATTGTCGAGAAGATTCATCGTTGAGAGAAAATTATTTTGCTTCTTTTTTTATTCGTTATCTTTTACCAAAAATAAAATGAAACGCCGTTGGTCACATTAAATGAAAAAGTGTGCACCTTGTAGAACGTACGCATAGCTCGTGCCAAACTTAATTGAAACTTCGTTAGTATAATTTTGAAAAAGCACTATAATTACAATTATTAATTATTATTATTATTCATTTTCAATACTACAAATCAGTCCTGGCCGATACAGCCTTGTATCTGTCTTCCAAAAATTTAAACAGTGACTCGATACAAGCCCACGACGTCATTTCGTGAGTGTTGTGTCCTGAAATGTTAAATAAAATATAAAAATTGATAAAGTTTCCAAATCTTGAGGAAAAAAAAAAACGGCAAATTTCTGATTTACCACTTGAGACTCGATCGACGTCTCCACTGAGCGACAATTCCGGCGTATCGAGAGGATTGTTCGATGCGACCCAGTTGCGTGAAACCTGAAGAAAAAAAAAGTCATTCTTGAAATACAAAAATAATAAATTCCCCCCAGCCACCCCCCACCCCAAAAGAATCGACGTTTTCCTATAACTAAAAAAAAAAAAAGATACAAAAATCAATTACCCAAGTACGCGTCGAATATTATATGAACCACCTAAGGTCCAATTCACAATGACAAAAAAAGGCTTCTTGAAGCGATACCCAATTTCCAGCCACCTGCAACCGCAAGACCGCAAGCCGAAGACGTGACTTCCGTAAATCAATACCTATCGATACCGAGCAATATCAGCACAAACTTATATCCTTCCGGCGGATATACATATCTGCGACCTAATACGCGCACGTGCACGAAGAATCCGAAGAATAAATACGACCGGATAAATATTTGAGTATGGAGAAAAAAAAATTGCAAAATTCCCCCAAAATATAGTAAAACCAAAAATGCAAACCAGTAGAAAAGAAAAAAGTGTATAGACCTTTAAAATGAAATTTCTCCCCCTCCCCTGTCCAAGACTTCATCAACTATACACGTAAATATATATTAACGAAAGATCAACATCCCTCTGGTTAAACTGGTCCAAGATCAATTCATCCGAATTAGTCCGGCTTATACCAACTGGATGCTGGTACCACTTGGCAAATCCGCAATGGACGGATCAACTGACATGTTCGTGCTGACACGTTGGGTACACTGCATTGTGCAAACACGGAAATTCGCACCAGTTTCTGTGGGTTATATAACAGGTAGTACCTGTTCGGGTATGTGCGGTATGGGAGTACAGATATATCTATACATATATATACAAATATTCATAGTTAGAGAGAGAGAGAGAGAGAGAGAGAGAGAGAGAGAGAGAGAGAGAGTGCACGTGTACTCAGGGTATAAATGCAGCTGCTTGAACAGTGAAATTTCTGATCGTTCTCGCTGCGGCTTTTACTGGCGTTCCGCCATTCCCGTGGGAAATGTTCGCCGATTATATTTACCCAAAGTACCAAAGTTTCATGCGCGGAATGCCTACGAGTTTCAGGAGTCTCGTCTGTTTGTCCAGGTACTTTAATTAATTACGCGACGCGTATAATAATGCAATCATCGACTACCGGTATATACATACATACCGGTGATTTACTAGTGATTTACTCTTGATTAGAATACACAGCGATAACGCGATATACATATATCTATCCGCAAACATATTGATATACATATACCAAGCAATCACCAGAGATTTCTAACTCTCTAAGATTATCCTGCCTGAATATAATAATAACGATACGTATAATAATCTATATATATACAGATGCCAATTCGCGGTAACGGTAGTAACCAAGTACCACGGCAACCACATTGCGTCCTTGTATCAATTAATCATCATTATTCAGGTAACATCGCAATCGCAAAGGCTCTCTTGGGAATTAAAGATAATAAAATAAAAGAGTCTACGAGTAATCGCGTTATTGCGCATGCGCATAAAGGATGAATTGATGAGTTAAAGAAAAGCGTTGCAAAAGATCTGATCTGCCTGAGTAGCTTCAAGGTAATATATATTCTTTTAATATATAGTTAGCGATGGACTCATTGGTGCGGTTTTTTTTTAATAAAATAAATAAATAAAAAAGGCGTCCCTTCGACTGTTTCTCAGTATTCAGAGCCAAGGATCCCATTAGACATTAGTGGCTCCCATAGCATTGGGGTGGAACTAGGGGGTGATGGGTATTACTGTATTTCTGTGTAGGCTTCTGGCGAAGCTTGTACCAGATAGCCACTTCTCTCTGCAGCTACTTCACTCGACTCTCCGAGTGAAGTGGAGGAAGAGAGAGAGAGAGAGAGAGAGAGAGAGAGAGAACACCGGCCATTGTCAGAGCACGACATTCATCCCCCGAGTGCAGCCCTTGTACCTATATTTCTGCGGTAACGTGACTCTACGGGGTGTCTTCTATTCTGATTTGGATAGTCACTACGTTAGACGGGTTAAAAAGTAGTGCAAATTGATACAGGTTTAATATAAAATATAGGTGTGTACTATTTAAAAAAAATTTCAATACTTTAATTTTGGGGACGATAATTCTTTTCTGACATATTCAGAAACTTTTTTCAGGGATTTTGTGGCAAAAAAAATTGTCTTTGACATCGTATGACTTTTACGTGTTGGCGTGATATATTAAAAAAAATATATATGTGGGTTTATATAGATTCGTTTCTACGTACGTTAATTTCCCAAGGGAGAACAGACAACGTCTCCCTGAACAACCTGCAATCTGGATGACGTGAAACGAAGAGCCACTGACATTCGATAATTACCCACCCCTTGTTCGACCCCTCGTCAAACTCGATGCCCAGAAACTTATATATTGACACTGGTCCTACCGGGTGGACAAATATTAGCGAGTGCCACTCGGTAATGTAGTAGGCTAATGGAGGAAGAAGTCATGCGGTGCCATTGTCTTTTTGTGCAATGGGGATAGCAGATGTCAAAATATCAAATACACGTGGAGAGTATGATATTGCGGTAGAGAGAAAAATATAAAAGATAACAGCCCTGACTAGGAGTGATAAGGATTATAGAAATAACATTGGTGAAAGTATGAGAAGGTTAGAAATATTGGTAAATGACAAGCTAGTAACACCCGGTATTATCAGTTGATAAAATTTGTAAAAACTTCAAGTACCAGATCTCATGCTGAGATCGATATGGCGCATATACTGGGTGGCACTTTAGTATTGATTTTAGTGAACTTTCAAGAACCCACTTGGTAACCTATAAGGCTAATAGAAGAAGTCATGCAGTTTCATTGTCATGGAGACAATGATACCAGATGGGCGAATGATCTGTGTGCTTTTTTATTTTTATATTTAACTTTTGTCTGACTTTTTTTTCAGTCCCTGGTACACCGTTTGGTGGTCACGGTCTGGTGTAATGATTATCATTCAAGTACGTTGCTGCCGTCTTACGTTAAAGGTCTTGCGTTACGAATCGTGGCCATTATCAATGACATTTCAAAGATCTAAAGAGACGGAGTGCGATGAATTTACATGGTGAGAATTCTTCCTTTTGGATATCGTTCTCTTGCAATTTTTGTTGCTTTCTTACCTTCACAATGTGATCCGTTCCTTTAGCTGGTAACGAGTGCACGGAATCAGTCATAGCCACGGCGAATACTCTTTTGGTAAATTCATCCGCGTTTTTCATCGCCTGCAAAGCAGCAACGACACGATTTCTATTAGTGTGGCGTACAAGCTTCTTTTAGGATAGAAGGAAAAAAGTGAAAGACTCACAAAATTCACGGCGCATACTCCACCATAGCTATGAGCTACAATTGCTATGTGTTTGACTTTGGATGGCCGAACGTAATCGTTCCAAACTGTATCAAGATGCCGGCAAGGATCCTCACTTCCCTGAAGATAGTTAAGTTGAAGTTTTATTAACTTCAGGATACTTTGTAGCGAGCATCGTGAAGACTTACAGGAATTTTCTTCGGCTTTCCTGCGACAATTCTTTGATTGTCGTTGGTGTTCAAAACTAACACGCCATATCCAAGTTCGTGGGATTTTTTTATGTACGGTATCTGCGTGCCACTTTGCAAATTATCGTTTATTATTAAACGTCTTGCCCACTGTCCAGCCCTGACCACTCCGCTGCCATGAATAATTATTATTAGCTTATCATTCTCCAGCGCTCTGTCACTACAGAAGACAAAGGTTTTCAAATTCGTGTCGCTGCTTCCATCTTCTGGTACTGGCAATCTTTTCAGGCCTTCCTCTTCCAGCAATCCATAAACGTACTCGTTGAGTATCTACGGTCGACAAGTACGTTTAAATTAAACTCAGTCGGTAATACGTGGAGTAAAGAAAGTAATTGCTCATTGTTTACCTCGCCAAGCGCTTCGTATCTTTTCTGATTGTATTGCAAATCTTCACTGACATTAAATTCAAAACCTTCTCGAGTGGTCAGTCCAGTGGATTGATCCAGTTTTCGAAGCTTACCATCTGAGCAAAGACACGGGGATTCGATACGAGTTAAATTGGCAGCCTTGAGATACAAGGTAAAGATTTTGACAGTCTAAGGAAAAAAAATACCTGCATCGAACTCGTAACCAAATTCACGTAGGGTTTTTGGAAATTCTGTCACGGCCATTGTACTCTTAACGCCGAACTGTGAGAAACAAATGAATTTCTTTATCATTCACTTTTCGATCAATTTATTATCTGTTTACGCGGTATCATAACCTATAATCGTAGGCACGCTTTAGATATTCATGTCAGAATTGACAATTTAATTTATCACTCTGTTCAACACACTTCACCTTTTGCATATACTTAACTGTATATAAATAACTGTAATTAGGTTTATTCCAATGAAATTCGTATTTACTAAAGGACACATTTACCAGCCGAGAAATCGAACGTATTGACATCTGAACAGCTGCTGCCAACTTTCCATTAGTTTTGCGAATCTTGGGATTAATCTTCCATACAGCACGTATGCGACTCCAGTTTTAAAATGTTTGAATGCCTGTAACTACCATTAACGTTTCTTCGTATCACCCATTAAAATAAGATAGGGAATTCCGATATTTTTCATGATTTCATTATACAGGTATATATATATATATATATATCAGAAAATTGACTTGCGTCACTAGTTTCGGATATTAATTTCCATCGTGCAAGAGAGTGGAAAAAAGGTAAAATAGATGGAAATGTAAGTAGGAGAGCAAAATATTTAATTTAACTATAATTTTATAAAAATAGATACATCATCCGATCATTTAATGTGTTTGCGTTGTGAACTGTATTTGATTACAAAGACAACGCACGGTGGGACTTTTTTTGAAAAGTTTTCATATAAAGCATCCGTGTACTTAAGCTCGTGCTAAGTCACAGTATATGGAAGTCTTATTTTTTAAATTAAATTATTTGCAATGGATCATAACTTTAATAGCACCGCCACGTCCGGTTTTGGCAGTTTCGAAAGCTTCGCGCGTCTCTTCAATTTTGTAATTGTGCGTTATCAATGGCTTCACGTTTACTTTTCCAGTAGCCACGAGACTTAATGCATCGGCATAGCTAAAATTTTTGGAAAAATGTATACAGTCATTATACTGTGTCCTGAACAATTCTTTTTTTATATCAGGAATATATGAGTCGACTTACTCGTTCACGTAACGGAATACGCCCCTGATATCCACTTCTCTTACAAGCGCATTGATAAGCGGTACTTGAATTTCAGGCGCACCCATTCCAACGAGAACAGCAATTCCCCCTGATTTTGTTCCCTACGAAAATATAAAAAATTTCAGTAATCTCTTGATAAGAAACAAAATTGACTGTTTCACGTTAATCTTCGTTCAATATAAAATTTACTGACAAGAATTGCCAAACGAATCGACGCCTGGGCGCCGCTGGCGTCTATCGTCCTGTTAGGCGCCTCGCCAAAGAGTTCATGAATTTTCTTAATGTTATCTTCCTCGGACATTCCTTTTTCTATGAGAAAAGTCGCGTCCGCGCCTAATTCCTTCGCTACGTCCAATCTGCTTTGCAGTAAATCTGAAAAAGGATCGCAAAATAAAACAGCTGATATTTACAGACTCAATTAATAGAGAACGAAATGATTCCCGACGCTAATGAATCTTCAAACAGTAATCTGTAATGCTAACGAGTCCCTTCGTTGCTTCATCTTTCACAAAAAGCATGACCTTCGTCCCTTGAATCTTGACCCTGACTCCTAATCAGATTCTTTGTTTCAGATTTGTGTCGCATAACAACTGATACCACAGCTTGAAAAAACAATAACAGTTTCCATCCTACCGGTGATGACCACTTTACAAGCTCCCATAGCTTTAGCAACAAGTAACGATACGAGGCCAATAGGTCCAGCACCCAAAATCATGACCTTCGACCCGATATCAATATGCGCCCGTTTGCAGGCATGAACGCCAACAGACAATGGCTCCAGTAAAGCGCCCTCTTCGAGGCTAACGTTATCAGGTAACCTAAAAATTCAAAAACCTCAGATTAATTCACCACGAAGAATCAGTGCACAGTATCGTTTAAAGGTCAACAAATTTATCAAGTAAAATTGCACTATTTTCATATCACAACTATCTGACCTTATTCGACCCAACAGATAACCCAGCAACTGTCTCTTAATTCCAAGATAGATAATTCATAAAATAATCATGAGGTCTTAGGAAGTACAGATTACCCAATACCAATAAAAGAAAAAGAAATCTTACTTGGACTCACACCAAACAAAAATTGTATTAACGCATCGAACTACGTTTATGCACTTTTCTTTTCTTACTTGAAACAAAAATCAGCAGCGTGCTTGTAATAACGTCTGAGGTTCCCATGAACTGGTGGAGTTGCACAGAAAATAATATCCGGACACAAATTGTACCTTCCTTCCTTGCAAAAATTACATGTCCTACAAGGTACGCCAGGCTCGATAGCGACACGGTCCCCAACCTGAAAAAAAAAAAGAAAATCAAAAACCCTTTTTCATACAAAATTTCCAAAATTCACCTTCAAATTCTTAACGTTTTTTCCAAGTTTCGAGACGACTCCGGCCGCTTCGTGACCAATGATCATTGGCTTATCAACAATGAAGTCACCGATTCGACCATGGACCAGATAATGAACATCAGAACCGCAAATCCCTACGCAGGACATTTCCAGCAGCACTTCTACAACCAAGAATGAATCGCATCATACCAATTATCATCATCAGATCTGCCTAACGTGATAAAACGATGCTACAGTGAATCAAGTGCAAATCAAATGACGATTTAAATAGAACCAAGTCGTTAAGTAGAGCCGCGAGTCAGAAATTGCTGGGGTGACAAGCGCAGTCGTTCTATTCCAGGATCTATCCTTGAACTCACTTTATATATAAAAGGTATTCCTCTTAAGATAAATATATCCCATCTAATGGTAGAATGATACTTCCTATAACGTAACTTTATAATGACGCACGTGACAGAATACAACTAGACTGTCATTGAGCCAGTGCAGCTATTGCAACCAAAGTATCAATTGTTCCTTATCAGTATTGTTATCACGTCATAGCATATTTTTTATCTCCTTCAAAACTCACCGTCCTCGTTAGGTTCTTCGATCGGTGTGTTTTCCTGTAAAATAAATTTCTTTTTTAAGTCTTTTTAAGTCAGTCTTTCGGACAAATTTTATTTATTATTTTCTGATATGACTTTTGTGCGAAAAGTGTTAAAACGTTGCAAGTCTCTGTTCACTGTGTGGCTTTTATAATCGATAGGACTGAAGGTGTCAGCGGCAACGTCAGAGTCTCAGGGTCGCGACTGGAGGTGCGAATTGCCGTCATTGTCAGGGTCACTGGTTGAAGCTGATAAATCGAGTAAGTTCTTATCAGTTCATTTGGGAATTTTTTTTATCAGCGTGGACCTAACGATTTTATTAGCTTTGTTGCTTCGCAGGGTTCGTTATGAGATTCTAGTGTGCGATGGTTATCAGGGAAGTTGTTTTGCTGTTGCTGCAAGATAAGGCAGTTTTGTATTTTTTTTATTTACATGATTTTACCCTAATTTAGACAATTCAGTCGGCGCGCATTACGCAACTGAAAATACAATCAGTCATTGAAGTGTGCACTGAGTATTAATAGGAGTAAACATAAGTGCTTCGGGACGATAAATTATTAATCACCATTAATTAACGTCGTACGATATTCTAACGTTATTGGAAACGTATTGGGCGATTACACGAGCGGAGCGAAGAAAGTCGAAGACTTTGGTTTTAATTTGAAAAAATAAAATTCAATGAATTTCAAGGGAAAAAGTTGGAAACTCAAAAATATTATGCTAACAGGGGATTGGAATGACGTGCGTGAGATCCAAGTTGATCTTTACCTTGAAACGAAAGAAAAAGAGTTACTTGACTTTTGAATAATTTTTATTTACGTATTCGAAAAGTTTATCCTTTTTCTCTTAACGATTCAAGTTTTTGTTTTTGTTAATAACTCTAGGGGCGATATGCATTTTTGGAAATTCTTCAAAACTAACCAGACGTATGTCATTGATCCCATGAAGCACAGCTGTCAGATTTTCAACGGCCATCGTCTTTGAATTTTCTTCTTTGACCTTTTAGACTCGATTATTTTCCTCGATGCCGACGTCTTACGCAAGCTCGGGTTACAACTTTTCCGATTCACGATTGGCAAGCACTGATGAAATGAAGCAGCGACGCTCTTGCCGTCGGATATATAGGCGCGAGACCGACGCTATCACTATTTCCATAGTAGAGTTTATGACCGACGCCAAACGACGTTTACTTGCCAAGCAAAGCGTCTTAACCATATGAAAATACTACAGTCAGATATTCTAAACACAAGTTCGGTCAGCGACCTCGTATATTTCTAAATGTGTTACCCTGGACAATTCGCAGGTTCGATTCGCTCATACGGTTGAATTATCCGCATATGAAAAACTAATTAAACAATCTTAATGATAACAAGACATATGTCCATTAGAAGCGTAACAAACAGTGGCTGATTGTCATTATTTTCTCTGTGCCTTTTTTTTGTCGCTTGTACTGAACTAAAATTCATGTAATCGTTAAAGCAGATAAAATTTTTATATTGATGTTTTCAGGCGAATTTTGGTGCTTTAAAAATTTCAATTGATTACATCGGTTGTTTGTTGTTACAAAACTTAAGTAATCGTTAAATGTTTTCATGTCCTGTCGTGAAGTAAACAATTTTATTATCCGTCTCATAGCGATATTAACTGTTTCGTAATTAAGTCATAATCCAATTATCTTATCAAATTCACTATGGACCCTAGGATTTTTATCAGAAATACGTACATGGCTAATGGCACTAAGCATCGAAGAATTTTTACAGGGAAAAATTAATAATGTCAAAATTGCTTAAGATTATCAATACAGAAGTAAAAAAGACATGATGTCCGTGGCAAATAGATTTTGAAGCGATCCGCCTCCCACGTTCAGTAGAGCATCTCAAAATGTTATCTTGAATTTATAATACCTTTGTGAATTATATATCTATTTTTTAATTATCTTTCAGTGCTAAACACACGAAATTGTTCTTTTATGATGTATCAGATAATAGTACAAGGCATATAACATTGTAATGGGTTGAACAAAAGGTAGTTGCGTTTTTTCTTCTTAAGATACGTATGTCCATCTATCAGAAGAAAGGCAATTTCTTTCTAGCCAACCCCATACAAAATGCTTTACAAGTTAGATATTTTGAAAACGCATATCGAATGGCAAAGCAAGCAAAGAATAAATATATATATGTATTTGTCGCCCAAATTAATTGGCGCTATGCCACCAGGGAAAACAAAGATTTCAAATACGCATAGGTGTTACCATCTTTTGTCACCGTATTAAAAGGGACGGATTAAAACGATAACAAATAATACACTCGAATGTAGAATTTATTATCCAAAGCTGTACAGTCGGTATGTATTTCGTACGAAGTTTAAATATCACGGTAATTATTTATTCCCAACCCCATATGCCACTGGATTGTTGAATGGCGTCTCGATTTTCACGACGCGTCCGCGTCGTCGCGCTAGCTTCGCCCTTCGCCAATATTTTCCTCGACTGACCCTTCTTTTCGCGTTTTTCCAGGGTCTGTCTCATTCGACGCTTTATGACTTCGGGGGCGATAGTCGCCGCTGTGGAAACACTTCTGACACTTCGTGAGTCCTGAAATTCATCGTCGGACGACTCATTATTTGAACCGTAAGTTGCCTGTGTGATATTCAATTCAGCAATGGCGTCTCTCTCTTTAGAGTCGAGAATACTTTTTTGCGTATCTATAAGCCGATCATCTTCCTCATAATCGGATCTTAACCCAAGGTTCTCGTCAATTTTTAATTTTCCAAGATCTTCTGCAGTTTCCTTAACTTTTTCCGTTGACTCCGTCGAGTCTGCTTCCCGCGTTTTGTCCGAGTCGCATTCCACTGTTTGTTCTACTTGATCTCGTAAATGATTTATTTCTTCCTCGGTCTTTTTCATATTTTCTTCATCTTTTTCTTCCTCATCTTCTTCATCGGCATCCTCACATTCCTCCATACCCATTTCTACTAATAAATCTTTTTCCACTTGTCTTGTGAGACCACTGGCTTTAATTTCAACGTCTATACAATCTTCGCGTCTATAATAATATTATATGTTTAGCCGTGAATAGACTTTCTATGAAAAGCGAAATAAAAATGTTTTTCTTTTGTTACTCACGATATATCTTTAAATGATGGATATAACTCGCTTTCATATGCAAAGCGTCGTCTAAAGAAATCACGAATACAATTGACGTCCCTCTCAAAATAGATTTCAGCATTAATGTGTTCGGTCGATACCATTTGAGGAAAGTCAATAATTATTGGCTTACCCTCATCTGTTATCATGATATTAAACTCATTAAAATCTCCATGAATAACACCATGATTTCCAAGTCGTACAATTAAATCCATTAATTCATCGTACAAAGCTTCAATATCGTTTACTTCGTATACACCACATCTGAAAAAAAAATACAGTAGCGTACATTGTATTTTATTTATGCATTGTTGAACTAGTTCTGTTTCGATTACGCTTACAGGGGTCCACCTTCAACCAGCTCCATAACAACGCAATGTCTATTGAAATCAATTGGCTTCGGTACTGGGAATCCTCTGTCCAGAAGCGCCTTCATGTAAGCAAACTCTCTAGTAGCAGATATCCTGGATAGATACAACCATGAGACAGATTTTCTGTGCTGATGGTAGTCTCTTTTGCCTTTAATATTACGAAAGCAGGTACGGCCTAGTCTGTGTAGTTTTAAACAGACAGGGTTTCCTTTCTCGTCTCCAACAATGTAAATATTTGATTCTTTGCCGACGCCAATTTGGTTACCAAAAGAAGCTAATACTCCACGAGAAGCTAGGACTTTTAAGGCCAGATAGTCATAGCCAGAATTCGTAAGCCTATAACCATCGTCTGAAAAAGTAGAGTGTCAATTTTATTTTATGGATAATAATTAGCTCTGTGCTCGTTACAATAGTTCACGTACAGTGTTTTCCTCGTTCATAATTGACTAAGCGGTGTTTGCAAAGCTCTTTCAATAATTTGTGAACACCACCATGACGTAAGTTTGCAATTTGTGCAACCAATGAGCCCGGTACTAGCTCATGGTTTTTCATACCCATTTCAATCTGTAATAAATATTAGTATATTAATTATGTTACAAGAATAATCACTCAAAAATACTTACTGCTGTCAAAACACGAAAATCTTCCTTAGTTAAGTAACGTAACATTGTCACGTTTAATTTACCCATGATTGTTACGAATTACGCTACTAATTTTGTTTACAAATTATTCTATAAAAAAATATCAGAATTAGCAAGTAATCACATCAACCAATATATTACAAATTTGGCTGCAATATTTGCCACATGGAATCAACCATGCCTTGTACACTTCTCGTTCCTTTTTGGCTTTATGCCCTTATAGAAGGTATATATGGTAGAGGGCCAAGTGCCAGCCATGCCTCACAGATCAGCAGGGAGATCCATAAAGCTACGGTAACAGGCGATACCCAAACGCATTGCGCTAAATCGTAGCGGCGAATCTGGAAGTAGGATTTTGTGATCATCGCCTCCGTCGATAAAGCGAATCCCGTGGTAGCCGAGCTAAACGCAAACACCAACGTGTAGCTTGGCGGGCAGAGGTTCTCCGCTACCTCACCGCTGGTTCCCAAAGCAGCCCTTAGAACGAGACCGGGAACCTTAGAACTTCTCAAGAACTATTGAAAAAGCCTATTGTTGGAACACTCTTAAGACATTTTTAAGAAAGTCCGCTGCCAACTTGACACCCGTGTAGCACCTCAATTTTTGAAAAATAATTCATCAATAGGCTTTTTCAATAGTACTTGAGAAGTATGTTAAATCAAAATCTATGTAGACTAAATCAAAATCTCCCAGAATATACGCAGTAGATAAAAGTTGAATTGAAATTGTAGAATATCAAAAATAAATTACGTTCAATTTGAGACATTAATAAATTAGGTGTTCGGAACATTAAAATAATTAATTAAATCAATAAAGTAAAATATTAACATTTAGAATCCGGAAATTCTGGCGAAGCATATTTAGAAGTACTGGAAGTTGCCCAAAATTGTGTGCGCGGAAATTCGTCGCGCAGGGCTCGGGGAGTGGGAGCAGGCGGAGAGTGGGGGTAGCGCTCGAGGCAGTGCCGGGAGTCGAAGCGGTCATTCTTCCTCGAGCCAGTCTCCTATACTGGTCTCTTGGAATCACCTCTCTTATCCGTTTCCAACCTTCTTCTATTTCTATATCTATTTCTTCTTCACTTCCTTACTTCTTTATATTACATTCTTTACTTTCCGATTGATATCTTCTCTCATTTTTCCCCTCTAGTCCTGTGCGCGACAGCCGCAGACTCGGGGGTTTTCAATAAAAAAAAAAAAAACACTCGGAGAGGTCGTAGCTCCCTTGTGGATAGGCTGGACCCCACGGAAACGGGCGAGGAGGGGCCCATTTCACTCCCTCACACTTCCTACTTTTCCTACTTTATCGAATATTCTCATTTCTCGCTCCTCCAGAATAATCTGATTCTCGTGCATATGTATTACGCATTTTCTTTTCTCCTTATTCCCTCAATCCTTACCATCTCTGTTCTTCACTCTTTCTTTTTAACGATCTTCCTATTTTTCTTTTCAACAACATCTTTCCTGACTGTTCTCACCAAACGATTCCACTCTATTTTTTAATTTTCCTATTCTTTCCTATGTCTCCATACGTCTCCTCCTAGTATATTCTTCAAAATTAAGTTGTAAACAAGTTTTTTGAAAAGTCCAAACTGGTAGCGCATATATAACATGCTGTCACACGTATATTATATTGCGTATATATTATATTTAAAATTTATCTCTAATGGTATTGTTATTGCGAATATTTACATCTGTATTTCGTATGCTTTATCATTATTGCGTGTGTCGAATAAATTATCTTTTAACACTTATACACGTCAATATTCTATTGCCGTCTGCGAAAGTCCCAGAGTACGAATGAGTTCTGTCTCTCTCTCTTACTCTCCTTCGTCCTAACAGCATCCTTCTCCTTCAAAATGCCGATTTCCCCAGCAAATATTTAGAATTTTAGTTCCGTATACCAACGATAGGGAGCGCTTCAAAATACCACTTTTCTCAGAAAATCTATCATTTTGAAGCGCTCCCTATCGTTGATATAAGGAACTAAAATTTCCCCAGAAAATTCTTCAAAATTTAGTTCCGTATATCAACGATAGGGGGCGCTTAAAAATGATAGATTTTCTGAGAAAATTGGTATTTTGCAGCGCCCCCTATCGTTGATATACGGAACTAAATTTTGAAGAATTTTCTGGGGGAATTTAGTTCCGTATATCAACGATAGGGGGCACTGCAAACTGATAGATTATCTGGAAAAATCGGCGTTTTTGAAGCGCCCCCTATCGTTGATATATGGAACTAAATTTTGAAGATTTTCTGAGGAAATTTAGTTCTGTATATCAACGATAGGGGGCGCTGCAAAATGATAGATTATCTGGAAAAATCGGCGTTTTTGAAGCGCCCCCTATCGTTGATATACGGAACTAAATTTTGAAGAATTTTCTGGAGAATTTAGTTCCGTATATCAACGATAGGGGGCGGTGCAAAATGATAGATTATCTGGAAAAGTCGGCGTTTTTGAAGCGCCCCCTATCGTTGATATACGGAACTAAATTTTGAAGAATTTTCTGGAGAATTTAGTTCCG
>JARQTH010000493.1:165892-212429 GCA_030142595.1 Trachelus iudaicus | reverse complement strand
TCGTTCTAAGGGCTGCTTTGGGAACCAGCGGTGAGGTAGCGGAGAACCTCTGCCCGCCAAGCTACACGTTGGTGTTCGCGTTTAGCTCGGCTACCACGGGATTCGCTTTGTCGACGGAGGCGATGATCACAAAATCCTACTTCCTGATTCACCGCTACGATTTAGCGTCATGATTTTGGTATCGCCCTAAAACCGCGGCGTTGTGCATCTTCTTACTCATCTCTACGTGCCTCGTTGTATAAAACTAAAATAGAAAGGTGCGTTCTTATAACCCTTGACTCAGAGACGGTAAAAACGCTTGCAAGAACGAATCTATTGAAGTAGCTGCGTCTAAAGAACCCATAAAGAAACTGAATGTAAAGCATCATCCACATCTGTCAAGCCCGTTCTACATTGTGACCTTGTCGCTGGGCGTTTGTCGTAAGTTATTTACGTATGCCAATCAGAATTATATTTTCTGCTTCTTCGCTGTTACGATTGGCTTGTAGAAATGACATTCGACAAATATTTATCTGCATCATCCCATTGTAGAACAGCCTTAATACGCAATCTAGGGATTTTAATGCTTTAGTATGGTACCGAATGGCCGACAAAATGAACTAGAAGTAAAATAAAAATATCCCTACAATACCGGAATTAACAAAAAAGAGAACAAGATATTAATGGTGGATAGTGTATATTTCAGAATTCAAAATACATAAATGAAATAAAACGCTGAGCTCGTACGTGTCCGAGTAATGCAAAAGAAAATACAAAAATGAAAAGATACGTATCAATGAATACTTGGTAAATACAAGAATTACAATACATCAGTCGCATGAAATTCTTCGCAAAGAGACGAACGAATTAAATTCTATCATGAAATCTCTCTCGTGGGCACGCAACAATTGCACCCATCCCCATTTTCTCTCGAGTAATAGTACAACTAACGTATGAAAACTTAATTATCAGCCACGATACATTTTTTTTGTAAAACGAAAATCCCTTCCATTCCATAGTTCCTAGATACTTCACCGTATTTTGTATTCCGCAATTGAAAATCTGCAACATTATCTCTTAAAGTTTTGCCCAAGCCATTGAACTTGAGAAAACAAAAGAGAAAAGCGTAATTCCTTCGAACCAATAATTAAATATAAACACGACGCTGTATCAATTATTAATTGTAACAATCGTATGTCTCGTCGTTTCAAAATGACATCGAGCATCGTGCGGCAAATTTGTTAGTAACAATTCAATGATACAACAGAAATTCATTAGATCAAATTTGACAGTCATTTAAGAGAATCCTAAGCGTACAACATAATGAAAAGCCTAATTCCTACGATGGGTTAGACGTTAGTATACAATTGCAGAAGCGATCAGTTTGAAACTGCTTTGTGTAACAATAATTATCTGCCTAAAGTTTTTCGTCAACCGGTACAAACCCATATAACAATAATTATTTTGTTCCTATAAAAATTACTTCACCTGGATACTTGCATTCTGTTCGGTAGCAAGAGACAAATTAAGAATATATCTATATAACTAACGAAAGCGAATATTATTAATGTGAGGTATGCATCCCTAAACAAGATAAATCGTAGTTCTTTTCGATTATTAACATTACCTATATACATATCACAAAAATATACTAGGACTTGGATAATCGAGACTTTCTACCTGATACTTTCAGTTGTCACATACTTGAACGATAACTTGTCTTTATAATAGTAGGATTCGTTAGAATTAGTATGCTAACAGAATAAGAGAAGTAGTACAGTTAGAAGAAAATGAAGAGATCGCTAATAATTGTATGGTCGATTAATAAAAATAATTCTAAACAGAGAGACGTATCATCGTTTTTCTTTCTTTTTTGTATCGCAATATAACCGATTTAACAGTTAGATTAACAAGATTTAAAATGAAATACCTCAAACGCTAATACTATAACAATATTCGATTATACGTATCCGTATCTTACAGAAGAACAAACGCTAGAGAAAAAAAAGATTAAGAGAAAGATGTTACTATAAGGCACTGGACCTGGAGTTTGACCAACAGTTAATTAATGACTACCAGTCACGCGAAGCATACGAAAATTTCTTTCTTTCTCTAATATATCTCTTAAAGAATTCAGACATCTCTTTTGTTTTTGTCGATTTACCTCAATACTTATAATACTAGTTACGCACTGGTTAAATTGTTAACGCGTTAAAATCAGTACACAGAAGTGAGCGAGTTAATGGAATCTTATGACAGTAATTAAATTTTGTTAAATTTTGATCCATGTAAGGATAAACATTAGAAGACCCTTGACAGGCATAGTTTGGAAAAATTGGCCAAAATGTGTCATCAATTATTCCACGCTATAAACTTCCTTGTGCAGAGATTTGTACAAGGATCGATAAAGGCTTTATTTTTTTTTTGTTTCTTAATTTTATGCGACTGTGGTGTGCGCTTGTGATGTGGAAACAATTGGCCATTGATAATTCATCATCAATTGTTCCACATCGAAATAGAATTTTGAATTTGATGTTAGTAGATGGTTAATTTTTATAAATATCATTCGAAACGACGAGAATATTGTCAAAATTTTGTTTTGCCAAATTGGAATTTTGATAACCCTTTCTTCTTTTTTTTTTTCGGGCTGATATCACATGACACTCACCACACGTCGTCGTATCTGCAATACGTTCTGCACGGATTGTATTTTTTTGGGAAATTAGGGAAAAATAGATATTTTTATTCTGGGATATATATAGGATTACTCAGATCGTTCCGAATCGGGAATTGAACGATTCGGAACGATTGATCGAAGGGAGTTCTTAAAATCTAGATAATTGCATATAACGTATCTCGATTAATAAAAATAAAGGAATCCTTCCCGAATACGAAGGACCTCCAATGAAAAATGTTATTCCAATTATCAATCTCTACTCCATAAATTTTCAGCGTTCGATCTGTCCAAATCGGCCTCATCGAGGGCACTCTCGATTTTTTCTTCAGTATCAAAAATCGAACCGTCGTCCGAGAAGTCTGCCGATTTTTGGAGCTTCTGCTGTATCTGTCAAAAGCGAAAAATGATAAAACGATTAGAATGATTATTAAAGTCCATATTAATGCTAGCAATGAATCATTGATACGCACCTGCTTTTCCATATTTGCTAATGAATCAGATTCGTTCGACCTCAGGTCACTTGATAATGGAACCGGTTCATCGTCGGAGACATTAGTATCCATGGAAGCATTACTTTTCTTATTTCGCTGATTCTGTTTATTTTTCACAGCATCGTCATCACTCTCGATGCTGCACATTCGGTCATCATCATCAAAAATGGAACCGTCATCCGACAACTCTGGATCTTTGATCGTCACACTGTGCCTCTTACGATCGCGGACTTTCTTGTGCGATCGTTTAATCGAGGCAGTTTGCAATAACTTTATATAACTCTGAACTTTAAGACAATTGGGCGGCGTTCTCGCCGTGGCACGCGATTCAGTCTTACTATTACTTCCTAGCACCACAGAATTCTCATAACTTGTAGAAGGTTGTGGACTTGAATTATCATGGGAATACAAGTCCTTCGATTCGATGTCCGAGATGCTTCTAAATACTTCTGAGTCATCTCTATCGCTGTTGTAGCTACAGTCCTTGGAATTGGGTGTTGGATAATTAATTGGTGCTCGAAAGTCCAAGGAAGCACAATTATTCTCCTTCGCACCATAATCACATCTTTCTTGTTCACTTGTCAAGGATCTACGCAGTCCATAACTGCGCTTATCTTTCTTATGAGACTTCTTTATCGAATCAATATTGAAAATTAACTCTGCTGTCGATCTGTTTTTTGGTGTTGATCTACCACTTGGATTTTCTGTTGTTGCTTGTACTTGCACATCCTTTGAAGATTCCTCAGTCATTAATGGTAAAGTATTGTTGCTTTTATCTGGAGTGATAAAATTGTTTCCACATGACTGCGTGTTGTGATCTTTAGATGACATTATTGGTGTAACGCAACGAGATCTGTCAATCCTCTCAGTATCTTCAGACACCTCTTGAGTGTTTATTGTGCGTTCTAAAAGTCGAACGGTATTAAGAGTCACTAAAGATCTCCTCTTCTTAATTGGTGTGAAGATTTTAAATTCATCTTCAGCGCTTTCATAATCCACTGAGGAAGATTCGGGGTTGGATAACAGTAGCGAGAGGTCCTTACTTATGGAATCACTGGTAGACTTCTTTCTTTTGTTCGGTGAAGTTTTATCCAATGGAGAAATATTCGAGGATAATTTTGAAGTACCTTGATGTTTCGGTGACAACAGTTGATTGACATCAATTATCCCATCGAGGGAATCATCCTGATTAGATTTTGAGCTCTTCGTACCAGTAGTATTATCCTCTTGCGCAGATTCATAATTGCTTCCACTGCGATCTAAAACTCTAGCACAATCTTCTGAATCGTATTGCGAATACGTTGCGTATTCATTGTCGCGGTTGAAAAATCTTTGCCGTCTAACAAAACTAGAAACAATTTTCTTGTGTTTATCCTTTTTGTGAGACTTTTTCACTGAACTATATTGTGACAATAACAGTCGACTGGAATTCACATTTTCCGGTGTACAAGCACGGCTCGCCGGTGATTTTGGACTGGTTGGAGTCTGTTTTCCGGAAGTGACGTCTTTCGCATTCTCGTCTTGTTGAATACGAATAACTGGCAGCACAGCATGGGACTCCATGGCGTCTATACCCTGCTGCAACACCCTGGGCCTCAATAATTTTTTTTTGTTCTTATCTTTAATCTTTTTATGTGATTTTTTTATCGAATCTGTCATTATATGGTGGAAAAAATTGATGTGGTTCTCAGGCGTGGATGGTCTATTTGTACTTCCAGATTCTTCTCTGCTTACAGTTGGTGTCCTTATCCAGTTATCACCGCTGGTACTGCATCGGGGCATTGGCTTTGGTGAAGAGGCAGCCTTTGAGTCATCCAATAGTGGCTCCACAAGTTCTTCCCTGTTATTAGAAGACGCTCCACCAAGATTGCTCTCATTATCGACCGGTTCTGGTGGTTCACGAGACTCTTGTGTATTCTCAGAATTCTTACCAAACTCTTGTAGGACCGTTAACTCTGTTTCTTTTACAGAATCCAAACACTCGGGTTGCACTTCGTTATTGTTCTCAATTAAATTCCTTAATTCACTGTTCGTATTTCGATCACTAGGTATGCAACTATCCTGCACAATATCATCGGACCAGGAAGTTATATTTTTTTTCGATTTACTAGACACGTTACATTCGACTGGTACGTAATCCTCTTGGTCTTCTTCCTTCTCTTCGTCCTCTTCCTGGTCATCAGAATAATTCAAAATGGAGCCAGCATCCGAATTGTCGTCATCCGAATGACACGAGAATGCTTTCTTTTTGCTCTTGTCCTTTTTATGAGACTGTTTTATAGAATTCACATCGTAACTGGGACTTGGATAGGAATCGTTCATCTGCGGTGTGGATGGCCTCTCTTCCGACGGCGACAATACGATAGTCTCATTTGTGAACGATTCTTTATGTTTCTCCGTATCGGCGTCAATCTTGTAAGCCGTGGACTTTCCTATGCGGCGTGAAAATCTTTCCTGAAAGTAGACAAAAGGAAAAAGTTTTTTTTTGTTCCTTACGCATTAATTTGTCAAATAAAACTCTGTGATTATTGGAAAAACTTTGTATACCTTTTTATGACTCTTTTTTATGGCACTCATACTCTCCGGTACAACTTGAAAGACATTCTCGGGCGTTTGCGGTCGCTCGTTCTCGTCGTCACCAAAATCATTAAATAAATTTCTCGGTGTGCTTATGGTCATCTCGTTATTCATTTTTTTAAGTTTACTATTCGTTCTCTTTGATGATTGCAGATTGGGCGTCATACCAATTTGCATGATGTTATTTATTATTTCAGAACGATACATAGGGGAGTGTCTTTTAAATTCGGGCGAACTGCGAATATTCTTTCTCGTACTTGGCGTGAGGTAATTCAATGATTTCTTAACAGTACGATGATGCTGCGACGGAGTTTGATTTTGATTTTCGTCAATCGATTCAACTGACGTTCCCAAAGCATTGCTTATACTGGAGTCATTGCTGGTATCAATATTATTTAAACTTTTACTAAGCTTCGGTGATGAAGCCGCAACGGCTTCGTCAAAGTCGCAGGAACTTTTATCCGAGTTTAACAGTCTTTTTGGGCTTGGGCTAAGATCAAAGTTTAATGATTTATTTATTCTCTTTGTTTTAGCCTCGAAGGAGCTACCTTTTAGATTGAGGGCTCGCATTATCTTGGCCGATCTGGTCAGATGCTTTTCCCCGTCCAGGGCGGAGCTGTTGCCCGCAGTGGAATTCGGTGATTTAAACAGTCCCTCGCTTCTTCCATTACCGATATCAAAATTTAAAGAACGATTTATCCGGTAACGGGCCAGATTCTTATTTCGCCGTGGGACAGACTTGCTAAACACCCTGGGCGAGGCGTAACGGGTTTTCGAAAAGAATTTAACCTCCTCCGGCGGACTCCATTTTATAATGAATTTTTGTCCCGTTTCCGCATTGCAAAAGTCAAATTCTTCTTCGGAAGTTAGACTGTTTACGCTACTGTCGGCCTTTTGATTATTGTACATAGTACGAGGCGCTCGGTTTGTTTAAAAAAAAATATGAATTATCTTAAAAACAATTGTATCGTCACAGTGGTGTAATATCGGGTATTAAATACTTTTTAAAAATTTCCAACTATGTACAAATTTTATATGCGCGAGTTTAGAGAATTATTTAGATTTTTTTAATGTTCTGATAGCTCCGATGCCTGAAAATCACCTGAAATATAAAGGATACCAAAAACTTAAACACTGTACTGAACAAACAGTGGTTGTTCAGGAAATTCTAGGGGATGAACTTTTCCAACGTATAAAACTAGAAACCCTTCATTTATCAACTGCATCTGTGTCTACATCCTACTCATATCTTATCATATAGGATATGCCTCCCCCATAGAAAAACCAAGCACATGTTTTTTGGTAAGTTCATGCCACCCGTTAAAAATAGGATAACCTATGGTATATTCTAATTTTTATTGTAGGTTCCAATATAAAAGAACATCATACTGATCCTTTATATAATGTAAGATATTAGAAATAATATTATACAGATGAATTAAATAAAACAAACTTCTACACTCTATAATTAACTAGGTCATTCATCTTTGGATCATATGGAAGCATAAAGAAACAAGCTATGCCAAGAGAAGCAGAGGGTCACACCTTCAACATACTAAAATATAACTATGCAGCTGTTCAGAATCCCAGATGGATAAGCCAATAAAAGTATTATCAATTAACACAAAAACACCGAAACAAACTTCATTAAACGAATACAACAAAATCTAATATATCATTCAATATTTCAATATCTAAGAAATAATTTAGATGAAGAATTCGGAGTATCTGCAAAGAGACATAATCCCATGCTCAACAAGTGGCATGGATCGATCAAGACACAAGGGTAAAGTGCTCGCATATAAAGTTACAGAAGAGTCAATAAGATAATAAATTTTCTTGTGAAAATTGTAAAAACAAGAAGTGAAAGAAAAAAAAGAACAAAAACGCTTCAGTAAAGAATCTATGAAACCGAATAAAAGTCTTGCTTTAAGCAAGATACGAATAAAAATAAAAATCAAACTGTACTAGCAACCACAAGCAATCAAATTCATGAAGATGCTCAGAAGAGGAAATCCACAGTCAGTGTCAGTATCCATTTAACGAGACTGTACACTGTAAACGAATAAATGTATTTATTAAAAATGTCTTACGCTATCCCAATGAAAAGAATCAGGATTCTGGATACGACGCAACTCCATGAAGAATTCCAGTTGATCTCTTGAGGTTCTTCCTTAATACAATGGCACAATTATTTCTTATTTCTTGGGACACAATACACCATAAGCTTCACCACACGCGTCTACTTCATCTCTCGCATACAACTTCTCTCACGATTGCGGACCACGTCTTGACTGGTAGTTCTACGGCGTGGTGTATAGGTGGCACCAGCCGATACGTTGCCTAGCAATTATCAGCAAACAAAGCTGTAACAATTGGCAAATGTACAGTTTGTATTATATTTTGTTACACAATTCACTTTTCGAATTGCCAATTCGACCGGCATTTTCTCACACTGCTGATACGCCTTGCGAAAAATCAACAATACTATCCGAATACACCGCTGTGAGAAAGATGGCTCTGCGATCGAACTTCCGGTGAGTGAGCAACTATATTTTTTTGTTCTTACTAAACATCTATATTGTATGTCAACACAAGTTTCTAAAAAATATAAAGGATTTTTATAATTTACTGTAGGCATTTCTTTTTAAATGTATTTAAACTTTTTCCGCATTATAAACAGGTGGCCACCTGTTGCTGGTTGTAGTTAAGGAGTTTCGATGGTGGGATGGTGGGGACTATGGTGGAACCATGGTGCTGGGGTTGTACTTGTTGCTTCGTGCTTTTCATGTCTTACGACAGATGTCATGCATGGTCGTGACACATCTGTACGAGGAGATAGTCATAAAGAGATTGTCAAGCGCGTTGGTACAGTAGAATCTCTGCAAGAACAAATATTGGGCATTAAAACTGGTCGTTCCTTCTTTCTAGAAGACTGCCAACACTTTCTACTAATGAGCAGGAGTTGTGTGAATTATTTTACTCATTACCTCTGTACCTCTGTTTCTTACTTTGCTACTACTATACCTTATTGCTACTTTACTTCTTTAACTCTTTACCTCCTTGCTTCTTTATTTCTTGTTTATTTAATCAATTCCTTCCTTCTTGACTTTTTAAACTCTTCTTTATTCCTTCTGCTTGTTATTTCCTCTTTACATCTATACCACTATTCCTTACTTTGCTACTACTACACCATTTTACTGCATTACTTTTTTTACTTTTATTTTTATTATTTCCTTCTTTACTCCTCGACTTCTTTATTTCTAACGTTCTTTTCTTATCTCTTCTTTTCTATCTAATTCTCACACTTCGTTACCCTCTCAAACCCTTGTGCTTGTCTTACTTGTCCTATTTCTTCGTGCTGGTCGAGCATATTCATTCGAGTAGTCATATAAGGGTAGTCACCCTGTTAGAGTAGCTACACTTATAGACCATGGTGTCGGGGGTTGCCCTTCCGCCTAATCCGCTGAGCTTGCTCAGCGGGTCGGGTCCAAGTTTCCTTATTCTCCTCTTCTTTCCTACTTGCATGCATTCCTGCGCTCTTCACGAGAATTCTCTTTGTGCTCAGCCCGATGAAAGAAATAGAGGAAGTAAAACAAACATAAAGGCCAGAGTGGGGGGCAGAATGTGACAAGGAGATACGAGAAACGAGTGACAGAAATAAAAAAGTATGAAAGTTGGAAGTAAAAAATAGAAGTATAGAGGTAAAGAAGTATGATAGAGGAAAGTAATAAAGATGAAATACAGAAGGTGAGGAGTAAAGAAGTAAAGAAGGAATAAATTGATAGAGAAATAAATTAATAAGGAATTAAAGAAATGGAGGAAAAATTCATAAAGAAAGTAGGGAAGAAAGTAAAGAGTTCAAGAAGAAATAAAGAAAGAAAGAAATGTATAAGATGAAAGCATCTAAAAGACAAGTATAGGAAACCGGTTCTTGAAAGAATGAACGCTCTCAGCCCAAACTCTTCCTTTAATGCTCACCCTCCCCGGTCCTCGTCTCCTGCCCATTGAGTCGATGAGTAGACAAGCGAACGAGTAGACGACAGATAAATACCCCCTTACGAAAAAAATATATAAAACTGTTAGAAAAATAACTATTTGAAACTATTGAATATTCGAAAATCCTAAACTGGCGGACTATTCGGGAAAAACTATTGGAATAAATATGCCTAGTATGTAAAGAATGCGTCGTAAACTGGTGCAATTAAAGAATAATTGAAAAAAAACATATTACTCACGATTCGTATATTCATTCCAGTAAACTCGACGCGGTCACCCCATCCAAGTATTCCACTTACTCCTAACTTCCTCTCTCCTGCGTCTTCCTATAAGCATATAATGGACACTATTTATTTATTCATTGCATAGTGAAATTAGACATAATCAAGTTTCGCCGCGTACTTGAAACAATTTTATAGACCTTGAAAATTTACTACTCTTAGGATCATAGAAGGATAAGATCCAAAATGGAGCTTAAAATCTTTGTAGAATCTACTGGTCCTCTTGAATATAAAAAGCTCTTGTTAAACTCACAAAGTATTGAACCTCCAAGATCTACCAGTAAACCAAGGGATTTGAGTCAAATGATAACTGCGTCCAAATACTTTATTTGCGTTTTAACAGTAATAAATTAGTATTGAATTTCAATAGGAACTATTCCAAATGGATAATCTCCCGAGCAGTTACTTCTGTTTTCATTGAAAATGAATAGTTACTGTTCAATCTTAATAGGAATATTGCGAAAATTTGGATAGGAATGTATTTGGCGTCTTTTACTATGACGAGTAGTTATACAAATATGAATTAGACTGCTCTGGATTTTACTTTCGGAATCTTGTAACATATTCTTCTTCTTCTCTTGTCTTATCGTCCCGGATAGCACCTTTTCCAAAACGTGCTAGCATAGCTGCTGCATAGCTTGTGCTGTCACTAGCTCGGAATTCGGCTCCTATGTAGAAAAGTTAGAAAGAAGTGATTCATATTCCCGCCTTCTACCTTTTTAGTACACTCGGTTCTTCAACTTTTACCATGCTCCTCAGCATCCGGGGTACTCCTACGTGCGTGGTTTTGAAACATTGAGGTTCTGTTCAGTTCTGCCGCTTGTTCATTTCTAAGCTGTAAAATAGATTTACTATAACAAGGAATAATAATTCGAAATAAATAATACTGCGTAACTTGTAGAAGTAGTGTTTACTCAATTGTATAATTCCCATGCTCCTTGAAAGAGATATTGTTGGTATATGTGACTCCAGATTTTGTTGACAGTTTATACGTCTACAACTATACACAAATATTGTGTTTTATATGTCTAATGAAAAATTTTTTGCATTCGACGTCATTAAAGGTGACATAATCAATTATAATAATGGCAGAAAAATTACGAAGATATGAGAAAATTGATTTTCTGGGGGAAGGACAGGTGAAGCATCGATATAGTATATTACATGTGGTTATAGCGTTACTTTTCTTGATATTAAGATACTTTATTATAGTTTGCTACAGTTTACAAAGCCAAGGATACGGAAACAGATAAAATTGTTGCTGTGAAAAAGGTTTGTACTTACCGGAGTGTAATCATACATGTATATTTATTTATATTCTTTTTTGTAGATCAAAGTGGGAAGCCGAGCTGAAGCCAGAGATGGCATTAACAGGACAGCACTTAGAGAAATAAAATTATTACAAGAATTAAAGCATGAAAATATTATTGGATTGTTAGGTACGTGCTTGACATAGCCAATTATGAATTCGACACACGTTATCAGTACTTTGGAATCTAAAATTTATTTTGTAATGCCTATTTTCAGATGTTTTTGGTCACAAGTCAAACGTGTCCCTAGTCTTTGATTTTATGGACACAGATTTGGAAGTGATCATAAAAGACAGCAATATAGTACTAACACCAGCAAATATCAAGGCATATATGGTACAAACTTTGCAAGGACTTGACTATCTTCATTTTAACTGGATCTTACACAGAGATTTGAAACCTAACAATCTCCTAGTTAACGAAGAAGGTGTATTAAAGATTGGCGATTTTGGATTAGCTAAATTCTTTGGATCGCCTAACAGAATAAATACTCATCACGTAGTAACTAGGTGGTACCGTGCTCCTGAACTACTATATGGTGCAAGATTATACGGTACTGGTATAGATATGTGGGCAGTCGGATGTATATTGGCAGAACTACTTCTGCGAGTGCCTTTCTTACCTGGCGAATCTGATCTGGATCAGCTTACTAGGATATTTCAAACACTGGGTACACCAACTGAGGAAACCTGGCCAGGCATGACCGATCTGCCAGATTTTATCCAGTTCAAGCCATTCCCAGGAACACCCTTGAAACATATATTCACAGCAGCTGGAGATGATCTACTTGACTTGATAGCCAGTCTATTAAATATAAACCCCCTACAAAGATGTACATGCGATCAAGCCCTTCAGATGCCGTACTTCACCAATAAGCCAGCACCAACTCCTGGACCCAGGTTACCGTTACCAACTACTGTAAAAAGACAACCCGAGGAGAAGCCTAGTCTCAAGAGAAAATTATTAGAATCCATGGATGGTGCGTCTCTTGCAAAGAGATTACAATTCTAAATATAAATTACTCGTGGTCTCTATTCCTAAATCATTGTTATACAGTTGAACAATAGGTGGATTTATTCCCCTGTAAGCTGTATTGTGATCCGATAAATAAAATATACATTCTTCGTAAAACCTTATTAAAATTCAATTTAAAGAAGTCCATTTTACCTTGCCAATAAAGTCTTGATAGGTTTCGTTCACCACTGTAAACAATCTTAAATTTCAGAAACTTGTCAAGAGAGTGAACATAATATGAATTAAATTTAAAACAGAACGAGTTTATAAAAGGAACAGGATGCATTGTATGGTAGATTCTGTGCCAATAGTACGCCATTTATATCAAGCAAGACACGTTATTCATACATCGTTTATTAATGTTCTTTTTCTCTCATCCTCCTGTGCATTTGCATAGGGAACATTTTCCTTTTATTTCAACAACATTAATATCTCTTTCACGGTCTTCACTGCATGGCCCCATTGTGAAAAATACTTGATCGCAATAGACCGACGACGACGACGATGACGACAATACGAACAGTCGTCATGCAGTGACGCGACGACATTAACGTTAAGAAAGCATTAACAAAGCATTCGGCATTTTCTCTCCACCATTTCTCTTCCTTATTACATAAACACATTATTTTTCTTCCTTTGGCGTAAAACATCTAAATGGAATATAAAGTTTCAACAAAAAAAGTTAAATGAAAAAAAAAAGGAAATGTAACGTTCACAACATTTGTCTGGAAAATAAAAATAATACTTATAATAAACGAAAAGGAAAAGATTTAAAAATAAGAAAAGAAAAATCTAATGGTAACAGGGCTCATATACCGGGGCAGCCTTATTTTTGTTCTTTTTCATTTCTTCTTCTCTATAAGCCGCGTCACACAGAGAATCGCTTGAAAAGCCAATATCGCATAGAAGTGCTCAAATTCGCGAATTTTCATAATTTAACATTTCTTTTCTTTTCCTTTTTTGTTCACCGACCATCAATGGAACATGCACTCGACAGTATATTATTTCTTTGCTTCTTCGTAGTTCTTTCTTCGCTCCTGATTATAAATTCGCTTTACATATAGTTTACCTGCGCAATGTTTTTCTATCAGTTTTTCCTTTTTTGCACTCACGATATAAGTCGTCGATTATAGAGAGAGAAGTCCGTCAAGTAACCATCCGCATAGTTACGTACACCGCATTATCTCTGAATTAAAAACGGTGTAAATTAATACTGGCTTGAAGCTCAAAAAAGTTATCTTGCAAATATAATACCTTTGAACTAAATATTTTTAAAACAATGCTCGATACGCAGTCGCTGTTGCTTCGGTGGTGGACAGCAGTTATTAATTTTTTGTCTTTTTCTTTTAATATATTTTAACTGTCCACCCCTTCCACGTGTGAGTACATATATGTGTCACCGCGCCGTATATTATGTGTACGTGTGTGTTGCCACGTGTGAATTAACCTTATTCACAATTAAAATTTGCAAACGAAGCGTTTTGACAATCAAAGGAACGTAGCTTAAATAGTTTATCCAATCGACAACGGATGTTGTGTCTGCGTGTCGGTATGATTATTTTTACATAACATTTTTTATCATTCGCCACCTTTAATACTTCGATAATTTACAGTCGGTAACTCGAGTCCTAATTTCGACTTTGCCAAAACTCGAGCCGACGAACGCAGAGCGACACGTTATTTGCGGACAGAAAAATAAGATAAAATGTTCGTAAGCACCTTTCGTGACGTTAAAATTAAAATAAGTAAGGATAAATAAAAGTAAAAACAACGCGAAATAACCACGAGACTTTGGCGTTCACCCATTTTATTAGGATTCGCGTGATCAGACGGAGAGAGTCTTGGCAAAGTCAATTTCTTCTTTTAGTGTTTATTATTTTATCATTTTTTTTTAATTATTTTATCTCTCCAGTCGCTTCTCCTTCCGCGAAATACGATAGTTACTTATGGCTGTAAATAATAATCATATTTGTCTCGGAACGACGGGCTTCGCGTGTCGCCGAACGAAATATCCGACAGAGGATGATCTCTCCTTGTTACAGTACAACTAATTAGATCACATACAACCGTAATTAATTACAGCAAATAATATTACAAAATAAATTGTCTATAAACCAGTTTACCGTAAAAATATATGTAGGCTGTGCATTTTCCTTACTGTGTCCACGTACGCGCTTCTCGTATCCTCACATTCATTCGTACATGCTCATCCTTTCATCGTTGATTTAAATTCTTTGCATTAACGCCATTCACAAATCATACTTTCTCTCGTCATACAAGAACAATAACAAAGAAGAACGGACGACGTATACAAATAATAAAGCAAGAGAGAGAGAAGGATACAAGAAAAAAAATAGAAAATTTATGCGAATGGCATTCTTTCACGAAAGCGCAAAAAGACAAGAACACCCAGTAGATTCTTTTTTTGGTTTTCATAACATTCTGCCCAGTTTTAATCACGCGAGATAACGGCTAATCATGTTTATTATTGTTCTCACAATGTATTAATTAAAGTTCAATCGCTGCCAATCACCTCTTAATGACTAACTACGATCAGTACTCTTGTCTCGATAACGCAACGTGCATTACGACTAAGAATTAGGAAAATCACGAGAGATAAGAAGAACAAAGGTACGTCCTCTCGACCAAGAGACAATTCAAATTTTGCATGTGACGTCATCAATGAACAAAGTCGTCAAACTGATTGTGACGAAAATGATAAGTGAAAAGAAAAAAAGTATGCGCGGATCTGCAAAGAACTCCTCGGCCACGTGCGATTCGACCTTTAATCAAATAATATATCGTGTTTGGCGAAATTTAAATATACATCGAGTGAACGCATAACGATTAATAATTATTGTGCAGCAATGAGATTACGAGCGAAATCGCATCTTAATTAAAACATCAATTGTAATAATTATATTTCGCCTCGTACTCAAAAATTCGCTTCTTTTTATTACTTGAGTGGAGGAAGAACAATTTGAGTGAATGGGTACTCCCGACTCGCATAACAGTACCAGTAGCGATGATAAGAATAATAGTAGTTAATAGTATTTTAATAGTGATAGAGCTAATAGTAATATTAATTAGTATTGTGCCGAGGACTATCCACGTGGATTCGCGCATAGCTCAAAAATCGAATCAAAGGACTTTGCGGTCGATCCAAAAACAGTAACCAGCTGGCGACATGAAATTTTTCTCTGCCAGAACGACGATTAGCCAGCGACGCATATTAGAAATGAAAGAAAACTTAAGTGACAAAAAAGAAAGGGTAAACGTCAGGCGAAATGAAAGAAATTTGATTAAATGAAGTGCGAACACACTTTTTATCCCCAATGCAGACTATTTCTCACTAAGCGCTTCTTCTCTTTTTTTTTTTGTTTCCAATTTCTTGTAGTTGTTGTAATATTAAAAGTAGAAATACATATTTCTATCGTTACTAATGTTGTTGCTGTTGTTGCTGTTGCTTTCGTTTCCTTCTTCCTTTTTCTCTTTTATATACGTTTAATATATTATATTCAGTAGTCAGTTCAAGGCAAACATTATCCGCAATTATATTTATATATATATACATATGTATACGTTTATGTATGTATATATAATATAATGTAGCTATTATTATTTTTTTGTCGTACTTTAGATTGTTCTACCTATATATTACTTTCTTTTAAAAAATGTATACTTAACATTTAATATAATATAATATATATCTCTTTAAAATATGTACAATCAATACTATGGTACAAGTATTATTAATCGTTTGTTGTGTTAATGTTTTATAAAGGCAATTATCAATGTAACTATTATCGTTAATCGTACAATAGTAATTTTTTTTTTTTCCTCATGTAAATAATCTTTACAATGCTCATTCTCATAGCTTATCAATGTATAATACATGTTAGGATATTTAGAGGTCATCACGTACGTCACTCTTACTGCACAACTCGCTCGCATATTGGCCGGCATAATATTATCGGCTCCTGTTGTCTCTCTATGTTGTCACATAAGATGACGAACTTATACTCGAATCTTCCTCCTCGATCTCATCTCGTTCTCTCGAGCTGGACTCAGCAATCGAATCGCTTCTCAGACACTCCCCGTTAATAAAAATATAAAAATCGTATAATACTCGAAATTTCGAATTTCAATAATACCGTCTTTGGCATAGAAAAGTAAAGAGAAAAAATAGTTGGGCAATCGAGTTTGACCCAAGAGACAGAACCGCATGGACAATGGCGCGTGAGTGTCTAGTGAATCTTTCATGACGAATGACAAAAATTAATTTTGATGGTAGATAACCATAAAAAAAAATATCTGAAATATTCCCAAGCATTAGGGTGTAATTTAAATTTGAAATTGTTCACAGGTTCCAGTCCTGGTCGTTTCTGATGAACAGAGAAGAAAAGAAAGTATGATAACAAAAGCTGAAACTCAATGCCCATAATATTATAGATATGTGAATCGATACTGTTTTACTGGATGTTAATAAATATTTCTTATACGTCATCCTATAATTATTGTACACGTGTATGCTCACATCAATCAGTCAACGTAACACATTCATTCCTGCTGGTCCACTTGAGAACGAGTTTGAGATTATTCCTGGCATCTCGTAATAGGCTTTCAATGAAATTTCCGAATCCCCTCACCACGGTTACACACTATTATGACGAATCGATAGCGTCGGCCATTTTGTGTATATATTGTGAGTCGCCACTGTATTATCTCCTCGGTATATTTAATCTTCATCTCGTTATCAGCAATTACGAATGATCCCATTGGTACGTGGCAAATATTCACATGAGATTTCTTCAAATTTGCGTGGGAGATTTTGCCGAGTTTTCTCTCTCTCGCTCTTTGCATTGTTTCTCTTTCTTCGTCCTTCGTTCGCATTAACCAGTAGCGCAAAGTATTTTAGAAAGAAAAAAAGGGAAAGGAAAAAAAGGGATGAACTCAAAGGTGAGTGTTACGACATATAAAAAGTACAAAGTGCAAAACAAACTAGCGCGATTGGATTGTCCTGCGCGAAAGATAAAAAAGCGAGATTGAAGGACGAGTGAAGAGAGACAATTTTGAGAGCAAGATTAGCCAGTCACTCGATGACGATGAGTGGCTTGACGCCACGTGACGTATGCGTTGAGAAATCTTGATTGGGCTGTTGTAGCTTCGGTAGTGATGCTGCGTGGGGTCGTCCGTCGGTTTCTCTTGTCGACGATTGTAAATCAATTATCAAGTTATCAATGAGGAACTTACAGATTTATGGTATCCAGGGTGTTCGCGTTCCTTGAGGCGCTTTCCTTCGGTGACGTCGTAGCTACATTCACCTGTTTCGAAACGTTGTTCGTGAACGGCATGGCGAACTTGAAGTCAGAGCCGTTTGGCAGCTTCCGCATTATCTTTCCGGATGTGATGAGTCTTCCAAAGCCTTCCTGATGAGCGAACGCGTATCCGGATCGTAACGAGCGTCTTGTGCGCCTTGTGGATGGTGTACGTAGTATGTCCTGGCTCTGTCGTGAGCGCAATTGGGCCAGTCTCTGTTTCAATCTCACTCTGTCCGACAAGGTGGGTCTTACGTCGATGAAGAAGAAGCGCCAGGAGAGAACTGGTATCACCAGGATTATACATGTTATCACTGTGGTGAACCAAAAGGTGGCTTCGGACATGGCCTGAAAGAATACACCAGAGCGAGGTCTTAGTTTATATTCTCCAATCAAAATTTTGCTCTATCTCAATTGGATTGGAGCTTGCAACATACCATTGTTAGACTTCCGGCGTAACTTCCGCCTATGACAAAGTTATAGAAGTAATCCAAAATGAAATACCAGATGAGAGAGCCCCAAACCATTATGTGATTGAAGACCGTCCAATAGGAAGTGTCCAGGGCTATTTGAACTGTCACTACGATGACTAATATCGTTGCTACTACGCTGCCCAGTAACATATGATCCGACAGTACATAGCCTTTTGGCGAAACACCGTCCTTGTAGGTACCTAGGCAAAGCACGTAGAAGAAGAAAAGAAGGTTAATCGAATGAAAAGAAAATCTAACACCCGCGCGTATGACGAATCTTTGAAAACTTACCGTACGGTACCAAGAACAATACACAGCTGGCAAAGAAACCGTGAAGGGCGCTCCAGCAGAATTCCTTTTTGTTGAAAAGTAAATTCTGATGACCTGGTGTGTAGAGCTTTGGATACATCAAGCTGTTCTTGTCATTGACATCCTGATCAAATATGCCAATTGCAAGGACCGGCAGTGAAGTGTAAAATAAATTATAGACTGAGATGTACATCGGATCGAAGACGGTCTGCGATTGACATTAAAAGAAAACGTATCGTTAATTACAAGACATCTGGAGGAGGTGGATAAATAAATAAAAATTATCACGAGTCAGATTAAGATTTAAACACAGTTCAGCGAAGCTCGACTTCGGAATTTCTAGTAACTCCAACGAAGGAGCAAACGAGATCATATTCGCCTTCGAAGCATCATACTCGATTGCTTGAATCTTGGATAATAATTATTAAAAAAAAAAAATAAAATCTCACCTGCGCGCTGAACCCACAGAAGAAGGCGAACCATATGTGACAGAGGGTGAAGGCAAAGTTCTTGTAAAAAAAGTATCTAAGAAATTTACACATTCTGTAATACGACCATCTACCATGGACCAGTAGTAGCCTTTCTAGGAACCTGAATTGTCCTATCGAATAATCAGAGGCCAGAACAGCCTGCAGACCCTCTTGTCCACTGATTCCTACTCCAATGTGGGCAGCCTTGATCATCGATACGTCATTAGCGCCATCACCGATTGCCAATGTCACCGCTTCTTTGCTCTTTTTTATCAACTCAACGACCATTGCCTTTTGTAAAGGCGTCACGCGACAGCATATCACGGATTTGCCTGCAATAAAAAGAAAGCGAACACAAATGAGTCAAGAATTGTATTCGAAAGTGAAATAAATTTATTATTCTTTAAATGTCACTGTGACTACCAGTTTAAAACTCACATTGACTAGAGACATCCATAAACAGTTGTTCCAGTTGGGGATGCAATGCGTGAACCAGCGAATGTCCATTGATGACCACGGCAAAACCTGTTATCTGTTCTAATTCGTGTTCATCCGGCTCGTCTCTGCTAGGATTGTACTCTGTATCACTGCTGCATTTAGGAAACATCAATTTTAAGTAAAAGTCATTGCGACTCTTGGCGAGAACGTTAAGGGAAGAAAATACTAAGAATATTTCTCATACTTTCTTGAAACTGGGAAGAACTTGTCGAATATTGACAGACTGCGAGTCTTTGAATTTCCAATCTAATCGTTACTTTATCATTATAATTACTAACAATTATCAATTGCGTTGAACAAGACAGACTCGGAATTTGCCTACTGGAATATCGGAAGATGCACGGCCATATTATGAAAGACACAGAGTGCGCTGTATTATTGATATTCATTGGAGAAAAGAGAAGGGGATAATAACGTGGTATAAGCAACATAACAATTATGTTGTTATTAATATTCGATTAAGATTAATTATAAGCAGACAGAAAGAGAAGGAGTGAGTATCAAGCATCGTATAGTAATCGTCATTAATTGATTTGAGATTATCGTTTCAAGATTTTCATTCGTTCCCTGATAAGGTCCAATTTCATATATTATGCGACGTAGAGACAGCGCATGTGAACAAGGCTAAACTGTCTAAACTACAGTTCTAAACTCCAATTAATTATTTCTCCTAGAATCGCTATAATGATTAGAGACAGTGACCAATCGTAGATGATATTTTAAGTGATGCGATTGTAATACAAAAATTGTACAAGTCCATTAGGTTCAAAGGTGCCAATGGAGATTGACAGCTGTCAAAGTCAATTGGCATTACTATTTACGTAATAATTCTTAGCCACTGAGAAAACGGAGAATATTAGACGTGTACACCCGGAGTCAAGACTATTTTCTGCAATACCTTCGAGCTTCGAATATAGTCTGAACGTTTAAACGATGTGATATAAAATCAATAAATTCTTTTTATAAAAACGATATCGTACAGAATAATCAGCAAAGGTTACAAGGTGGCAAATGTCATAGAGCACATACAACAGTATAAGCGCTATACTAGCACAAGACTATTCATTGTTATATACCTTCAATAAGTTTTTGGGATGATACCTAAGAGTATTAAACAAAAAAAAAAACCAGACTTCCATTACACTCGCATGTATAGAAGATATGGAGGCACCTTAAAACCGTTTCAATGGATTGCACACAAAAAGGGATGATCACATAGGGAGGATTTTAACATGATACAAAAATGTATATACTCTTAGGCATGAGTCCGGATAGAAAGCATTACATATAAAACATGGTGCCACATTCAATATAAATAGGTAGAACCTTCGATCAATGCGTTAATCAATAAGAATTAGAAATGCAATATAAGAATGATTATAGATTGTACTCCGTCTCTTTCGGTTGCCTGACCTTTCCTTATCCCACCTGAATGTGACGATGGAGAGAGTAGGTCTGTTCTGATGATTCGAAGCTGTTTTAATAGTCTCAAGATATCGAGTGAGTTGCGTCTCGACGCCGTCGTAGGTAGTGGCGTCGACAATGAATACATCGGTAAGATCGTCCGTTAATAGTTGACAGGAATATCCAATATTGATTGCAGTCTCTGTAGACATAAAGACAGCATTAAAAAATAAGCTTTAAAAACGTTTCAGCCAACTGCAGCAGCTGTGGCCTTTGATCGGTGCAGCTGCATAATCCATAAGAAAGAATTGCGCTGGATATTAAAGTGAAAAAAGTTTATCGTTTACCTTGCTTGTCTCCGGTCAATACCCAGACCTTGATACCAGCAAGGCCTAGGTTGGCTATGGTCTGAGGAACGCCATCTTGCAGCTTGTCCTCGATGGCGGTGACACCAAGTAGCGTCATGTCTTTCTCAATTTCTTCATAAATGGCGTCGAGCTTGTCGTCCCTGTTATCCGGGCTCAGTGCTGCCTCCTGGTGACGCTGCTTCCAGTTGTTGAAGAAACTCTCATCCAGGTCCCTGACTGAGAGGCACAGAGTCCTCAGACCTTCGCCGGCGAATTTGTTAAGATGCTCCTGCGTCTTTGCTTTGATGTCCTCGCTGCCTTTCTTAAGACGTTCGTAGATGACGTTGTCGGCGCCCTTGCAGTAGAGCCTCAAGTGTCCTTCCCTCCTGAGGATGACGGACATCCGCTTTCGTACGTTGTTGAAGTCCAGGATGCAGAGAAGCTCGTAGACCTCGCGCTTTCCCATGACCTCGATTGTGATGCTGTTCGGCGATCTTTCCTTGAATACGAATCCAAAGTTCCTTGCAGCCGACACCAGCGCCGCCTCGTCTGGCGACTGTGCCTGGTACTCCAGTCTTCCATTTTTCTCTTCGGGCATCACCGTGTGACAGAGCGCGAGCAGCCTGAAAAAGCTGTGGACGTCCTTATCGTTCCTTTTGACGGCCTCCAAGAGATTCGTGTCGTAGAACTTGAACTCCGGTTCGTAGTCCTTGTTGAATGAAAAATCCAAGGGCGGCACGGTCTGAAAGCACGAGACAATTCCCATTATGAAACTTGCTAAAAGGCACAGCAGGTGTAGCTAGATACACATAATACAGAGAAGTAGATAGGCACGGAGAATCAAAAGATAGAATTTATCCAGGATAATTTGCCTCCAAGCGATCCCTCCAATTATCAGTGGTTAATTGAAACGAAGCATGCCTCGATTGAGACTAAAGTCGATTAGTACTGTTAACTTCGACAGAGTAGCATCTAGATAAAAATGAACTCAATGATTAAATCGGTAGCCGAGGTTGAGAATGTCAAGGAGCAATTGCACAAGCGTGTATAAGAACGCAACAAGGATATAAGGTAATGAAAAAACAGTGAGTTATAAGCTCAGTGCGAAGAGAAATAAGAAATATTATTTATAGTAACGTAGAGTCTGTTGTATGTGTGTCTAGAACCTGTCTAGACACAAAACATGCGTACTGAAGATCCAGATGTAATTTTTGGTGCCTCGACAAGTCCTGGCTCCGGCGTCGTGTTCGACAATCTGTCAGCTTGCTCCAGGAGACGTGCGTTAGCCCCGCTAATCGGCGTGTAAACCTGACGAACAAATTCCTGCCCATTCTTCCATCTCATCATCGGGGTCTGCGCAGCCTTGTCCGTCTACATGCAGCACACACATGCTAAATAATATGCATGGAAAAAAAAAAATCAAGCGTATCGGCCTAAGACGTTGGCTAATTGTCAGACTGAACGTGGTCGACAAGCGGGCCAATGTCTTCGATAAATAGAGGGTTCAAAGGATTACATGAAGCATGTGCAAATGTAAAATAATGGACGGTACCCAAAACAAATAAGAAATCATTGACTCGAAGAATCATAATGGGGAGTGCGCATAGTAAATACAGTGCGCAGCGTAAGGATCATTCGGTTTTCACTATCTTTTTTTTTATCTCACTGTAACACAGTTCTTGTTTCATAAAATTTGTGAATACTCGGAAAAAAGTTTTAGGAATTCTCATGAAACGACGTGAGAACGAACAATCGATATATCAAAGAACGACACTCACCTCGCTGAGGTCAATAACTTCGCCGGTGACCTCGTCGATGACGTCACCATACGATTTCCCAGCGATGGAACACTTGTTAAACGTCATTATATTCTGCGTAAGGGTTCCGGTCTTGTCCGAGAAGATGTACTCGATCTGACCAAGTTCCTCGTTGAGTGTCGTCGTCCTGGCCTTGGCGTGCGTATTGGTAGGCGCATAGTACATCTCCTCGTCCCAATTGATAAGGAAGGACTGCACAAATCTAATGACCTCGACACTCACGTACAAACTGATTGGCACCACCGTGTTCAGTACGATCGCGTACGAGAAAAATACGAGCAACGCTATCACCGTGGCGCCGCTAAGTGGCTCACTAGGCACCAGCGAGTCCCAGGGCAAATACACTTGGAAGTAACGACCCACTAAACTCTCCCAAATGCCACAGCCGATCATGCAGAATAGACACATTGAAAGTAAAAAGAACACTATCCCGATGATTAGAAGATTCAGGAGCCTATCTATGGAGGTCCTCTTGAACTTGGTCTTCCCTGAGTTTTGCATCAGTTTGGTATCTTTGCCAGCAAAGATCACCACGCCGTAGCACCATTGGGTGTTCCTGAGTACGCAACCTCTCAGGATTATTTTGTCGTTGTCCAACGGGTACCTGAAAGAAAAAAAAAAATATGAAAGAGATCACTTAGCAGCATCCTGACATAATTGCATATCATTTTCTTTATAAAATAATTATCATTTATCAATTCTTTACGTACTTCCGTCCTTTCCACGTCAGTATACCGTCGAACTTGTTAAGCAAATTGTTTGGGGTCTCGCATACGATCTCTCCGTCGAACTGACCAATCAGCTCGTGGTTGTCCATCATCTCGGCAGTCTCTATCAAGCACTGACGGCATTTCAGATTCGTTTCTCTGTGATCATAAATGGGACGATTATTATTCTCACGATTGGATCATAAATTATACATGAGTTTCAAGCCTACAATTCCTACCCGTCCAATTCTGCCGTCTCGATGTAACACAGGCCATTTGGTTCGCTCGTCGACAGCAGAAGAACATCCGCAGCGACGAACTGATCGTTTTCCATTCTGATGACATCGCCGACCTGGACCTGGGACCATTTTTCTTCTCGCAAACTTGTACCGCGCAGGGTCTGCGATCTCCTATTGTTCACTTGGGAGTCGCTGCTGTGTCGTTGCTGTTGGAACAACGGATACATTGTTATCTGTCGTACTATGAAAGAACAGTAGGAAATCTTTCTAAGAATCTACAAAACGCTTACATAGTCATCGTAGGCATCTTTTACGGCAGTGAGCATAAGGACCCCAATAAGGGGTATGGCTGTAGTGATAGGGGTAAGGGATGATATCGCAGGTATCACCTGAAGCACCAGCAGACATAGGAAGTAGAAATTAGCTAATCGCTGAAATTGCTCAAACAGATTTAATGGCAGGAACGTCAGAATCGTATACTTGGACGTCTTGATGTAGTTGTTCTGTGAAGAAGGAGACGAATATTAATAGAGCAGCAAGGAGTAACGTAGCTCAATCAAAGTATCTATAAAATTATTTATTAACTCGAATCTGGTATAGTCTTACCGCATAATTAAACTGTGAGTTGTACTCGCGGTTGTTGGCGCGAATTCGCCTCTCTGTCTCTGAAACGAAGTGAAGTTTTTTAATCGTTAATATCAACGATCAATCGACACGTTATTATCAGTAATCGTACACCTATGCAATGAACATTCGATGATTCTCTTGGTTGAGTCATTATACAAGGAATCGAGAAAGTATTTTCATTTCAAGATACCCAAACAAAGGGGACAGAGGTCTGAAAAGAACACAGGTGATTCAAAGTTCAAAATATTCTTTTTAAAGAACACGGCCTGCATCCTGCTGTAAGATATTGTCAATTTCTCAAGCATGAAACGCGTGCTTTGACAAGCGGCGTTATTACGCAAGTACATGAAAACCAGTAATTGCCGACTCGGCTAACGTGTAACGTGCACGTACGAGAAGGGTCTCAGAGATTTACAAGAAAGATAAATTTTCAAAACGATCGATTTACCACGTCGATCGGACACCACAGGCGCCATATGTGTCCTTAAACTTTCTTTCTTATTATTCTTTCCAATTTTCTTTTTTTTTTCCCCAAAAGGACCAACGGAACTCACCGCTGGAAAAGAACGCGCTACTTCGTCCTATGCATTCGGTGGCAGGTGGTGAGTTTGGCGGTGCCGACGAGGAGGACGTCGGCGTCGGCCGATACCTGGTCCCTCTCCAGACAACAAGCTTACCAAGAACCGTGAGTAAGGACTCTCTGAGGGTGTTGTGCCTGCTGGTAGCACCTAGGCTACTAGAAGAGTCCCTCTTGGAACATTCGCCAGCCGGCTCGACCTCATCGGAGGACGAGGGTAGATTGACTACAATGTGTGGCGCCAGAGTCTGCTGTTTGCACTTGGACTTCCGGCGCTTTCGCTTCTTCCGGCGTGCACCACCGCCACCACGACTGCTGTCCGGATCCGGAGTCGTCGCGTTCTCCCTGGTACCCTCGTCAGCACCGTCCTTCACCTTGGGGTCATGGATAAAAAAAGAAAGAGCAGGTGGCATCGCCATTTCGCATCTCAAACTCATAGGAAAAAACGTACGAGAGCAATGAGTTTCAAGGTGAAATGAGTGTGGGAGGAAAAATTAAAAAGGAAAATAATAATTAAAAATAATGAAAATTGTCTCACCTCAAAGACCTCAAGTTCAAGTGTGTCGACCTCAACGTTCATCGCTAGCCTACGCAACTAATACTTTTCTATGGCCAACCACTTCCTCGTGGCACTTGTTACGTGCCGACGAGATCGTCTCCTCCAGCTCCGTCGATTTTACATAGTTCTCACTGTTTCTCACATTCCTTATCATCTCTCGCAGGGGACGAACACCCTTCTCTTATCGGACCGGCAAGAGCCATCTGTCACTGTAACACTCGTTAGGGCGATCGCACACCTCACTTTTAAAAGGACACGAGTCGTCGCGCATTTTACGACGAGCTTCCGGTTCTGATCGATTCCGATCGATTTGATCGTCCTTCGCCGAATACGAGTCTCCTGGTGACGACGTCGTTCGCCGTCCCGACGCTTCCCGATTCGCCGCGATCACCCGACTCTCTACATGTTCTTTTCGGACTTTTTTCACTTCTTTCACTTCTGGTAATTCTTCTGGTGCAAGGAGAAATTTATTCAAAAATGTTGCAGCAAAATAAGAGAGAGAGAGAGAGAGAGAGAGAGAGAGAGAGATAGCGACAGAAACTCAAGGGCTACGTTTTGTACGCGATTATATTGAATTTTTGTCATCGCATGACGTCATCGATCATTTGAAAATTTTCTCGACGTCTATCGATGCTCTGATTAAAGGATGATATCGAAATCGCTTATCGAAGGGTTTCTTTATGATAATATTGATTCGACCAAATCCTCACCCCAGTCGGTCTATACCTCGTTAACGATAACTCCAAGCCAAGTTTTAGAACGGTTCGTTATTTTCGAGAAAATCCGAAACGCGTATAACAAGAATTTTTTACATCAATTTCACATAAAAAATATACCGATCGAAGATATAGATATATCGATCTGCAATTTATCAATGATCATCTCTGCCAATAGAAAACAAACAAAACTATCCTTGCACGTGCGTTTGTGTATACATAGTACAATGCGTGGTACAGATCAAGTTATACTTTCGGATACGTCAAAATAATTATTCCGAAACACCAGCAAAATCTCTACTCAAATTTCTAGAAATTATAGAATCGGCGATTTCTCCAGATCATTAATTTTTCTCGTAGATTCACTGTGACTCATGATACGTAAATTATGAGCAATTATCATTCGGAATTATTCCAATTATCGTTTGAGGTCACCGCGAGAATCATTGTATATCGTTAAAGCTGTATAAACAATGAAGACGATACATAACGACGCCATTATAACCGACCTATGATCAATGGTCTCGTGAATCATTAGATTTTCGAAAATTCATTGGATATCGTAATCGCATTTGAATTCAATTATCAGCAATTGTCTTGCGGGGACTCAGTGATTACTGGGGACCTGATGATTCTACGTACGTCCGAACGTTAACGTGAGTCAGGCGCGCACACACGCAAATTCTCCATTCCCACATCCTTGGGACAAGTGACGGGTCTGTCTCACGCACAAAAATACGCAACGGTTACGCATCGCGACAGCGACCTAAAATAATGAGAGCGACCGCAGCCTTTATGCTCGGCGTAAGCCGAGTCGCTGCCTTCGGATTTCCAGAGATTCGCGAGCGTCTTTGCGCTGGGGAAATACAGTGCTAAACGTTACGTAAGTAAGACACGCGGTCAGTGGTTCTCAAATTAGCGTAATCGTTCATTGAAAATCGAACAGAGGTAACTCCAGCGTGTGAAGGAAAAAAAATATTTTTCTTATCAAAAAAATTTTTTTGGAAATTTCCCCAAAAAAAGGTCGAAATTTTTTTTTCAAAAATTTTTTCAAACACATAGGAACGATAAGTCTGTTTTTGCGGTACGTTCCATACGTATGATTTTGACAATTAACCCTTTGACTGCGGCGCACTCTCGGAGAGAATCATCAATACCGGCGACGCGATATTTCACATGTCAGTCGCTGCGATAGATATACTTGTCAGGGCTTATTGGTACGCCTTTCGCGTAATCAAAGGGTTACAAGCACGTGAGACAAAAGGCCGATCTTTTTTGAACGACGATAAGAACGATATCGGCAGATCGTCTAATCTTCTCTTGGACAGTTTGAGTAATGACAGTGTACACGGTTTATTTACGCGTTTGAAATTAGCCAACGCTCGAGTGACTTCCACGTGGGTGTAACGCAGTCGAGTTACGGCATCGATAACAAGAGGAAGTTTAGTCATTCGCGGCCGTTTATTAATACATTCCTCTCAGGACGGAGACACACACGACCCATACGTTGGCAGAGCTTCTCAAGCCGACATACGATTTAATTATCAAAACGCGGGTTACACCCTTTGCAACGACGAATTAGCCGGATTGAAGTACAGAGCGTACAGTCAAAGGAAACGGCAAATAAAAGTCCATTCGAAAAAGCGATAAGAAAAATCCACACATGCCACACACTTCCGAAATAGTTCAAAATCGAGTGTGAGATTTGGCGATGAAAAATGTTAAAAAAAATTTCTCACACCTTGAAATGTTGATACTCAATGTGGAGTTTTTTGAAAATTAAAAAATGAAAATGCTCATTGTCACATATGTGAGGTACGAGTACATATATGCGTATGGTATGGATATGTGTATTGTATATGGATACCTTGCCGGATAAGGTAATGCGTATCGTACCAGTCAATGAGAGAGGCCGCCTACGGTAGGAAAAGGGTGGCCTTGAGATAAGGGGTATAATCCACTTGACGTGATAACGATAAGCGACGAAGCGGAGGAAGTTCCTGACGACTGACGTCGAGACGTCGTCGTCTCCATGACGAGGACCTAGGCGTTTCACGGCAATCGATAGAACGACGCTTTCACGACGCTTAGCCGAGCTCTCCTGCCCTCGACGTGAACGACGTGAACGACTTTTCCACGCGCGCACCCTTTCACAGCCAGGCCGCACTTTTCCGTGCATTAAAAAATAAAATATCCAAAATTCACTATTCAGGTCACTTTTGGACGCATCGCGTGCAGCCGCTCATATTACGCTGGCAAAGATTTCCTATTCTTCCTTCGCGTTAGGGTGGCCTGCCTGGCTCGAGTGTCCGACCGACTTGTCCCGTCTCCCACCCTAAACACCCTGACCGTCTGCCAACCTCGACGTTGAACGAACGTTACGTGCGGCAAACCTGCGAGGGCGTCGCGACGGCGTGCACGCGCCCACGACGGAGGCGTCGTTCCGCGGCGCCACGAGTCGTTCGCGAGGGACGCCGCGAAATTTCAAAGCATCGTTCTTCCATCCGTCAAATGGACGCTCAATATTTTTTTTTTATTAAACAAAACTTTTTACTTGTTATTATCAGCAAATGAAAATACTTTTTCTTTTCCAAACAAAATTTCAAGAGAGAAAGTGCTGTGGTAATTTCTTATCTATTTAATATGCTGGCAGACACGCGACTTAGTAATTTGGAAGTCGAATTGATTAAATGATAAGAGAGCTTTGTGCATATATTTATCATTCAGGTCAGTAGGCGAAATCGTTCGTAATCAGGATCGTCGAACGATAAGCGTTTATGGTCACGCGTCAATTTTTACCTTTGACATATATCGGATACGTATGATTCGATGGTAGTGATAAATATATTATTATTGTATATACAAGGCTATCCACGTACCAGTGATTATACAATATAAATATTGTTCAAGTATTCACTATCAATTATAATTTTCAAACTCTTTACGCGTAATCGCAATGGTCAGCCGTTTCTCGTTGGACGACCGTAAAAAATCGTTTAGCGAGTTATCGCACGTTTACATTATCAAAAAGAAGAGAAAGGGTTGTTTCCGGTTGTAAAAAAAACCCTTATACCAATGAAAAGAAGCAGTTCCTAAAAATTCAAGTCACAGTACGTTATATGGTAGATTAAAATATAACGTGGTTCAACCAGTAGAGAATCATCGAATGTTAATTAAAATAATTAAGCAGACACGTGTCTATTATAAAAATAATTAAATATATATATATATATATATATACCTTGCATAGGACGTGTGGCTGCACTGCGCGACATTTTACCAAGAGTCTCCTTGCTACTTCCGGTCTCCCGTTAATGGACGGTCTGTCGATATGTGAATGGCTGAAGTGACTCCTCCTCAAGGATTGTCTTCTGTCACGTGGCTTGATAGAGCTCGTAAAAAATGCATCAAACGAGTCTTGGCTCTGAGGTGTAAAAATAGGCGTTAAAAAATTACTAGTCCCTTCGTAGACCAAGTCCAGTCCAGGATATGGAGTACTCAAAGCACTGCCGGCAGTGCCCGAGTGGCTGTACCCCAGCAGGTCCGAGGTCGAGAAAAGAGAACAATTACGTCTCTTTATGTTTCTTGGGGTATAAAAGAGTCGCTCCGACGCCGCCACCACCACCACCGCCACCACCAGCGCCACCTGGTGATGAGCTTTTAGGCACGATGATAACGCTGAGGTCGTCTCGCGACCACCTCCAGACTTATTTGAACCCTGATGACGACCCGTCGAGCAGACCAGGTCAGGTCTCAGGTCGGATGTTCCGCGGCGTGACAATGACGTGAGGATATCCGGTGTTGGGGGTCTGGCCGGTGTCCTGAGGGTGGCGTCCATGTGGGGTGGCTGGTCACCTCCCTTGCGGTCCTCCTTCTTCCCACGATGATGACGTCGACGGCCTCCTCTTCAGGGCGAGCCAGCTCCTGGACACTGAGATCACTGATCTCTGTTTCTTTGTCGGCGTCACTTCCGCTTCCTCCACGTTCACCGGCTTCACCCTCTTCTTCGAGTCTTTCCGACCCGCTCTGAAAATCAAGCGTTTGGTTCGATCATATAATTGCGTCTATTATTCTTTAATTTATTAATCCTGACACCTGACCCTGTTAACTTTTATTGCAACTGACGGGAATGGCCAAACGCAACGATTACCGATTTATCTTATTCGATCGAAAGATTTATCTCCGATCGCTCAAGGACGCAGACGACCCACGCGTACGAAAGAACTCAATTTTGGGCAAAAGGGGACGAGGTAATAGCGCGCGCATGCTTGACTTTTTTTTTATCAAAAATTTATTTAATACGCTCGATAACGAAAAATTTTTAATCGCTTTTGAATTCAACTATCAACAATCGTCATGCGGGGACTCAGTGATTACTGGAGATGATTCTTAGTATGTCTGACGTTAACGTGAGTCAGCGAGCACAGACGCAAATTCTCCGTTCCCATATCCTTAGATAAATGACGGGTCTGTCTCAGGCAGGAAAATACGCAACGGGTCTTTCCAGCCCGCTCTGAAAACAAAGCGTTTGATTCGATTATATAATTATGTCTATTATTCTTAATTTTATTAATCCTGACACCTGACCCTCCGCCGTTAACTTTTATTCCAATTGGCAGAGAAAACGGGAATTGCCAAATGCAATGTACGCGATTACCGATTAATCTGATTCGATCGAAAGATTTTTCTCCGAATGCTCAAGGTCGCGGACGTCTCACGTGTACGAAAGAACTCAATTTTGCGTAAGGACGTCGTTATTGGACAAAAAGTGAAGACGCAAAAGCTTTATCATATTTGACTTTTTTTTATCAAAAATTTATTTAATATTCTCGACAACAAAAAATTAACCCACCTTCGGTAGATGCTGACATATACGATATAAAACGAATGTAGGTCAATCGAAGCCGAAGGGGTGTGGCCAGAAAATTATGGAGAATCATAATATTAAATAATTTCATTCTTTACCTTTTTTTTTTTTTTTCTCTTATTCACGAAAATCATTTTTCCGCGAATCTAGATATCTGTAGCTGATAAGCAAACAATAATATAGATTATGTATTCGATCACCTTTTTCAAATGGAAATATAAACTGCAGGTATTCATAAGCTTTGCTAACGAGAACGTCGTGGCTTTCCTTCCAATGTGAAACTCGACATTAATGCTTATCGTAAATTTTAGCCATCAATAATTAATGATAAGAAAAAATTATCAATTGTTAAATACCATAAAAATTTAAACTCGCATGCACATACTTAATCACAATGAAAAATGACGATGCATACGGTGGCTATTCGATAACCGACGCGTAGCGCCGCGACGCCCACCCGTCGCTACTCATTATCTATTCAAGAATCCTTGATTCTCACAGAAAACTTTATTCCATACCTGACGGTTTCTACAGGGACATTAAGCTACGATAACGACGCACGCGTCACGGACTCTCCTGGTTATTAATGCAAAAACGTCAATCTAAAATACCCACAAAGTTATAGAATTACACACATGCGTATATATATGTATTTAATAAATCCCATTAAAAAAAATTAATCAAAAAGCAAACAAGAATTAATGATTCAAAAAAATATGTCCCAACGCCCAACGTGTTAACTCAATTCATACTATACAGTAAATTATCGTCACACACATTATACCAAATTGACTATAGCAAAGTGATGACTCCGAGAACCCACATATGTTCGCATGTGAAAGAAAGGGAAAAAAAAAAAAACCCACGAAACTAGCAGACAAAACGTCTCGTTAGTACTGACCGATTTGAGACAATAACAGTGACAAATTTTCAAAATGATGGAAAAGCACAGTTATAAATCATAAAGGTGCCTATCGATCGTACACAACTACAAGGTGATGCCTAGAGTGACAATTTATTCTCACGAGTAGCACTACAAGGCGCTGGTGGCATCTGCCGGCACGATTATGATAATAATAATTCGAGTATTTTTCGATCAAAATGCTGATAATGAATTTTAAAAAATTTTAAAAAAAGTCTAAATCACATGGTAAAAAAAAATTTTTTTTTCATCGCGTCATTGTCATTAAACGAAATTACATTGGATTGTGAACTCGGCTTAAGGTTTTTAGCTCGGTATGAATGAGACCTTAACGTGCGCTTTATCGTTCACGAGATACTAATTGAGTTAACGACGTGCGTGCCCGTGCCGAGTGCGATCTGACTGGCTTTGGTAGCGTCGGCAACAGGATACACAATACGAGTGAATTTTTTGTTTTTCTTATGGATGCATAACACGTGCCACTTCCGGTAGTGATAATAAAAAAAGGCGTATAAAAAGCACTTGCGAAAAAAAAAATAACATTAATCAGTCAACTTTGTATATTTTACTCGTCACGTTTTACCTTTTCGAGCGTACCTCGATACGTCACTGTTAAGCTACGCGTCTGTACCGGAAGTACGTCACGATTCGCGAGACTTGCGCGAAAAATTACGTAACTCATTCATTTCCGATCCATTTAAAGATCGATGTCCACGTCAAACCTCCGACTGACTGACCACACGAGGCCTATCAATTTATCAAGTCGTCATAGTTCAGAGTGACCCGACGCCATTACGTTCGGGTCGATATGACAAATCGACCGGATGCGTCTTTTCGCCTGATATACAGAGATAAAATATATATATATATATATATATATATATATATTAAATGAATAGTAGCTATTAAAGAGGTTAGAGAATCGTGTCTGACTATTGACAGTGTCACATCTACTTTGTGTGAAGTAGTGGTTAAAACGGGGTCATAGTCAGACAGAGCTTTCAGGCTAATTAGAAATTTTTTGTTTTATTATCTTATACATTACGACGAAACCGTGAATCTATATACCTGTATACACATGTATCATCACTCGAGTGATTCTCTTATTATTTTTTTACAGAACAAATTTCACCGGGCAATATACTACTTACGAATGCCTTTCAATTATGTCCGAGGAACCAGTATGAATAACTAGCATAACTCGATCAATAAACGATACCGGGTATAAGCACGTATGTGTAGTATATATATGTATACCCGCCAGTAGGTAACTAGCAATTGTTAGAATTCCCGTTTTCCATTTGGCAATCAAGAGTTCCGTTATCATCAGGTACGAGGGGAATGGGGTACCAAATAATATAATTCTGCTTCGAGAAAAGAAGAATAAAAAGAAAGAAAGAGAAAAAACTAAGAGAATAAAAGAAATGTCCAAAAATTACGGTGCACGATCTAATATCATTGATTGACAGACGTTACCGCTAGTTAGGGGGGAAAAAAAAAATTGATAAGTGGAACAGCATTAAGGCCGTTACAGTCTTGTAATTACATCGGGGGGAGGAGGGGGGAGGCGCAGTGATTACAGGGTAATTAAGTTTTTCATTATACCGGTTCAGGGAAAAGCGTATTTACTCAAAGAAGCTTTTTCGATTTTATTTATACTATTTGGGTATGGAAAATTGTATTTTTTCTTTTTCTTTTTCTAAGCAAGCCTAATTACTCTTATCTTGAATTTATTGAACGAATCTACAGGGGACTCGAGATTGGTCATTTTTAACGAGGGCAAACGATGACTCGACTGCTTTCATTTATGTACCTGGTTAATACACCGTGCTCTTATCTCGATTGTTTTACGAGACTTATGCGTTTCATCTAATGATATATATCTGTCCTGTTGCAAATCTACGCGCCTCTTCTTATCACTCACAAACATGCACGATGACGAGGTAAAGTTTTTTCTGCCTACCGATCCGTGCGTTAAAAGCGGAGCAACTATTGAATTACAAAGCAATTAATTGTTGCCAGGACAAATAATTGCGAAAATTCTTCCGTTCTGAATCCAACAATCGAAATTCGTGAGATAACGCTTATCGCGTTTTTTTTTTGGCAATTTCCTGCATCGTTGCATTATTTGCAAAAAAAAATTCGCGCAGATAAAAAAGTAATATAATTTTCACGTAAACAAGCACCAAGCAATAAACACCCGTGCAATAACGCGAAATTTGTATGAATTTTTTTTTTTTTGCAATTTTAAGTAAAATTTATATTGACCGAAGGGAATTAAAATTTTTTTTTTTCTTTACTGATTCTGTATATGTATATTAACGTAAATTATGGATACGTGATGTATAATATGGGGGACACGATATCGTCGTCTCCGTGCACGAAGAACGTCGCTCCCAGCGCTTTGAAAACGGGATCTTAATGCACGCACGGTTGATCGCACGAAACCGCGTGTTTGACTAGTGCGGGCTTAATGTCGCCTTCCATACGCCTATGTAAACCTATCGCAATGTTTACCTTGTATATGACGACGAGTCATGTCTCAGCATAGTAGAACACTTTCATTTAAGAGAGCGTCTCTTTTTTTTTTCGCTTTTCGTTTTTGCACCTCTTCTTTGTGCTTTCTCGTCCTTTTGTGTCCTCCCGTTCACTTTCCCCCGTCAGACGTATTATCGAGATAAAAAATTTTCATACTTTTTTCGTAGTTTGATAGGAAAAAAAAACACCCAAGTTTAAAAAAAAAGTTTTTGATTTTTTGCTTCTCGATTTCTTTTTGCTGGACCAAATTTTTGTTTATCTCATCTCTATCATGGGCTCGCCTCGATCTTATGTAACTTCTCGTTTCATTATTTAACATGTGGTTTTTTGAATCGATGAGTTAATTCGATTGTCAATCGATTGATCCCAGGTACGATTTTTCAATCGACTCTAGCACGAACATTCAGATCGGTTCGATATGTATAATTTGGAACGATTATAGATCGTTGATCGAGCAGAATTGAAAATATCGCTCGATCATTTACACCAGGTCTGTGCCATTCTCCGTTTCTCTTGGACCTTGATCAATTTACAGTCAAGTTTACGCGGTTAGTCGCAATTGCGGGTTATTTATCGGCCACCGTATAGTCGACGAGGCTAACGTACGTATAGGCGCTTTTACACGTTGATTCGAAAACTTGCTTTTCAAAAGCTTTGCATTTAGGATCACCATTGACTGTGACGAAACCGAACTTAAAGCTCCGTAAGACACTCGTACCATCACAATCGAACAAGTTGAGATAATCGATTTAAAAAAATCGATACAAGTTCCAGATACACTGTCGCAGTGTAAAAAAGCTCCACTTTAAGTTGGATAACTGTTCGAGATACAAAGTAACAAAAAAAAGTTCAAGTACATATATATATTTTTTTTACACGATTTGCAAACTACTTCAAGTTACTTCCGAGTTATCACCACACCTTATCGAAAGGCACTCGTAACCAATTAAAAGCTGTCGTCGATGAAAAGTCTGTCGATCCTTTAAAAACTTTTTAAATTGTTTAAATTTCCCGCCCGCGTAATTTCTTTAAAGTTCAGGAACAACTGCCGATAAAGCTCGAAGATATCAAGTCGATTCGTCAAAAGTTACGCTCGCACTACGGTCACGTGAGACAGTTAACAATAACGGTACGGGACTTTGTGTTAAAAAAAAGCTCGTAAAGTTCAAGTGTAGAGGCACGAGAGAGAAACGGGCGCCGCGATCTGCTCGTGAGCTTGCGCCGTTCCCGACTGACGCTGGCGTCGCAACTGGCGAACTGGAACTGTCGTCGCGACGCCGAGCGCTTCTTCGCGTAAAAAAAAAAGCCTCGATACGCCGACTCACCTGAATTAGGAGCTTTATGGAAACAATGTCAGTCCTGTGCTTTCGTGTCACGCATATACATATATAAAAGCTCGATACTAGGAATATACTTGGCGACGTCCTCGTGTTAAATGAACGAAGCTTTTTTTTTTCGACATGAAAAAAATAATGACAATTTTTTTAGAGAAAGAAAAGCGTCTAGTAACTAACATTGGTGACCTTGAAAATTTTCCCCGATTTTCAAAAAAGCTTCCTCGGGTCAAAAAGCTCATAAAGCTTGACTTGAGAAACGTTGAGCCAACGGGGAAGCGTCGTAAAGAAATACGGTCATCAGGGTCTCCCCTTTCGCGAAACAATTTTAAATATCGCGAAACGCTGACATTTCGAAAATGTCAAACCTCGGCATTTCGAGTGTCCCGTAAAGTCCCAGGGGCGAAACCGCAGAGATAAAGATGTCAAGAGAAAGGAGAGAAAGCGAGACGGCGTAGTAAAATAGAAAATACGACGAAAAGCGAGAACTTTATCCCTAGCTTCAAAGGAGCTTCCGTCTACGACGATACCGAAGAGAAGTCTTTGTCCTGTCGACGGCGCCAGGACGAATGAAAACAAAAAAATGAAACGCGACGTGCGACGAAAAAAAAAAAAGCAATCACGGAGCACGTTAATAAATAATAACGTGCGCGAATAAATCTGTATTCTCATGTAACTGCGCACTCGACAATATATCTTCGGCAATGTCACAATGAAAAAAACAATCGCGTCGCGTCACAACAATTGATTAAATCGTCAACCGCCTAACGAATTAATAAACTCGACTCCGATGCGTTCGCAAAGCCATCCAAAGAGGAACAAAAAGAAAAGTCCTTACAGCGAATCATCAATCATACCGGAAACCGTGTCCGGTAGCAGCAAAGATAACTCCAACGATTAATAATGAAAAAAAAAAATCCCCACCCCGTGTCGATTCGCGTGTTCGGCTTAATGAAAATTCCCCTTAAACGCACCATTCTCATTCGCGATGCTTGATTACGTCTATTACGTCAGTGCTTCCTCTGCCACGCCAAACCAAAGACTCGTCACGTATTCGGCGCGTACAGTTTCACACGGCAAAACGTACCTTTAATTATGCCGAGTCAAAGTAAATACATTGGGTGGGGCAGATACATATACATACAGATGTTCAGTGAACGGGTGAAGGGGTGTGAAGTGGGGCGGTAGTTTATCAAAGTGACTCTGCGCGTTCCTAAAACTTACAAACGCACCTAACCCTACATTTTACCAACTTCAAGGGATCATTCCACCCCCCGATATCTTCGTCGTTCACAAATCGATGTAAAATGGCGACCGACGATCCACGAAAACTAGGCTGACAGACATTTGCGAGGACCTTGCGAAATTACATGGTTTCTGGATACCTTTTTTTTTTTAATTATTGTAATTAGACCTATATATCTATATCCGTATGTGCTTGACCCGAAGCTTGTTATTACGATACTGACCGTGCAGAGACAGCAAGCTAATAATGGTGGGTCGGGTAGCATTGGAAAACGCGGAACGACAATATGCGGAGCGAAACTACCACACCGACTGCTGTCCAAGTTGACTTCTTCGATTGTCCGAGCGACTTACCCTATGGCCGAGGCTGCTTAATTATTTACCGTTAGCTTAATAACGGACTAACGCTATACCAGGAAGGAGCGCTAATTTTTCAATTTCCAGGCACCGCTGGGGACGCCATATAGAACGACGCGCGTCGTTAGTCGCTTCTTCATTTTTTTTTTTTCCTTCGTTCCTCTATCTTGCATCCAAGTCGTGGCAGAGGAGCATGGCTGACAGCCTACGGGGACCTTTAATCAATTCGTATAATGAAAAATTATGGAGCTTCGAAACGTCCTGCGTGAAACCGTAATTTCGAGAAAGGATACCGACTCGGGATTTTTCGTCTTACCCACCCAAGTCCCTCAAGACTCGCACGAGGTAATCCGAAATTTTGAAAAAATCGCGAAACAAAATTTTCAAAATTATCGACGCGAGGGTAAACTTTTTTTTGCTCAACCAGTCAAAAGCGTCGCCGTCCACGAGCCCTCGGACTTTTACGTCAGAAAAACATATACGTCACAGGGTGTGTCGCGCTTCGTTATACGAGCTTCGGCAGAGAAAAAAAAAAAAAAGTTCTTTATTTACAACTTTCTATCCGAAAATCTCGTCAGAAGTCAGTCTGTAATAAATTTTATTTTTTTTTCTCAACCGTGAAACTCGATATAAATTTTTTTTCAATCTTCCTCGACTACAGTGCCAATGAAATACAATTTGCGTCTGACTCTCGGAAATTTATTGAACGCGCCAGAGGGGAGGGAGAGACGAAGGAGGGAGGGGGTGCTACGGTTTACCCAGGAGAAAAATCCAAGATTTTAAAAACCAAATGCAAAAGTTTGGGGGGAGAGGGGGTTGGCGAAGGGATGGGGAGGTAGGGGGGGAGTAGTGTCTTTGGGCGAGCTCCTGCGGCGATGCGAAAGGGTAGGGCCGGAGATAGAAAAGGGCGCGGCTCGCAGTATCATTCCATTTAGCTTAGCCTTCCTTTATTTAATCTAAACGCGACCTAATCTTTTATACTGCTGTTCCTCCTTCTCTCTCTTTCCAACGTCAACGTGACGCTGTCGTAGTTCCTCTCGCTATAGACGTATATAAGTAATGGCCTTTTAAGGTTTGTGGCCCTGGTGGTGAAGGGCGGGAGGGGAGGGGAGGAGAGGGGGGCGATAAAGGAAACGCTGAGGTTGCCAGTTGGAAATGGAACTTCCTTTGATAACTCTGCAAGATTTCTATACTGAAACTGATTATCGATAAAAAGAATAACAATAAAAAAAAAAGTCTCTAATTACTTCTGAAGAGCCGACAGAGCTAAAATTTCTACCCAAGGAGTTAATGATAAAGGAAATACGGTAACGTCAAATTGAAGTGCAACACTTGAATTTTTGTATATTTCGGTGAAATTACGACCGATTACGAAGAACCAAAGACACGTTGTTTTGGAAATTTCCTTCCCGTTCGAACGGTAAAGGTTTTATCCCGATCGGATACAAAAAGGTCGAACGGCAGGGGGTTGGAGCGAAATAGTGAATCTTGGGACTTTTTGAGAGTCAAGACGTAATAAAAAAAAAAGCATCGGGTCAGCCTGTAAAAGATATTCTATATAGCGCGTGACCGAAAATAAAAAGACCTGCGAAAAGTCGAATATTCACATGCGCCCTTTTAATATTAGCGATACGACGTTTGCCGTACGTCAAGGCTTTCCACGATTTGACTGTCAAGACCACTTCCGGGGGAAAAAAGCGTCCGAGCTATTTAAGGATTTGACGAAAAAAAAAAAATATATATTTTATAAACCAAGTTATGACGACTGCAGGACCCTTACCGATAAGATACAGAGACACCGGAAATCCAAGCTGTCTTTATAAAGAACGATCAAGAGGAAGCCAGTGAGAATTGACAGCTGAATCGAGAAGCATCACTCTTGCCAATATTAATTTAAGATTAATTTTATTCCTCTGACCCTTTTTAAAAAGGATCAATTCACATCCAACTTAATTGGCGCAGTCGGTAGGACACCGAGGAGATTCTACGGAAAGCATCCTGCGACTATCCTCGAGGAATCCTTTAGTGTAAAATATTAATTCCGAAGAATCTACGGGCCCAGGAAACTGAAAGGAAGCCGAGAGTAGGACTGATCACTGAAAGGCATAAGGTCAGTCATTGAGCAATGCATCCTTTAACCCCACGAATCCTTTGTTAACTGACGCGAAGTAGACACATCGCTATCATGGCTAACCCACAGGGAATAGCATACAATGCAGGCACCATTATCGCAGCCAGGGACATAGGTATAACGATAGGAAGATTCAGTGGCAAAGCAGAGGAACTGGATACTTTCATTATCGAAGTGGATCAGTTCCACGGCCAATGCGGAGCTACTACGGATGAAAGCTTAAACGAATACGGTATACTTTACGATAAAAAGCAAATTATCAGACGAAGCCAGAGACTTTGTCAGAGGTCGACCAGGCTTGAAGAATTGGTCCGAGCTAAAGGCCGGTCTTACGGAAAAATTCGGAGACAGGGCTAGTTACTTAACATTGACAAACGAATTGCCATCTAAAGACATGTTGAGCTTCCTTTATAGAATCAGGGAGTTCAGGACTAGAATAGAACTTGAGGTACAAGCAGAGCCTTTCGCGGAGGCGCTGAAGACTATGGCAAGTGATTACGTAGAATGCATGGCGATACTGGTATTAGAATTGAACGCACCGCCAAAACTAAATACGGAGCTAAGAATTAGGAAACCGACAACTTTGAACGAAGCCGCGAACATAGTCAGAGAGTATGCGACTCACGAGAGACAGATTGAAAGCCTGCAAGGCATTGATATAGCAATTAATAGGAACCCAATAACACCGCCCCTGCCGATGGAAATAGAGCCACCATATTGCCAACAGCAACAACAGCCGTCACATTGTCATCCTGAAAATCCCCCAGAAAACCAACCAGACATCCATGAAATAACGGATGTACCTAGGGCGCCGGAAAGATGCACCTCAGAGGTACGTGAGAAGCCACACGTTGAACGTGACGTCACCCAAATATGGGTGACGGCTATATTTCCACAGGGGCCCCCTGTCACCCTAAACGGATGACTATTCTTCGTGCAAATAAAACAGGAATTTTGGGATAATTTATGATAATTTTATTTGCAACACACTTATTACGAGTATAAAGAGAAAGTAACGATAAACTATACAATAAAGAAAAATAAAATAAAAATATACTTACATTTAAATTTGTAAGCATCTTCCAGAAAATTATATTTTAATCGTCTTTGAAAAAGAATATCTTCTAAAAATAAAAATTATACTTAAAAACATATATTATAAAAAAAAATTATAATATTTATATCACAAAAGAAAGTGTGATTACATTTAAACGACGCACTGCATTGTATCGCTCTTTCTTATCGCGCTGCTTACACTCCGAGTATCGGATTTGGGCCCTGGGAGTAACTCCGACGATTTACGCTGGGCTTTCAACGTGTTACTGTATTCGCGCCCGGTAAGAATAAAGCTCAAAATTCAGTTACGCCTGTGTCGGAAGTTTCCAGAATAATAATAACTGAGATATCGTTCTCGTATTTCGAACGGATTGCTTGGCATAACGTTCCTGAAGATTCGACCTTCAGAGCCACTGGACCCCCCTGATTTCACGTTCGAAGAACTCAAAAATGTAGAACATCGAGAACAAGATAATTGCTATTATCCAAAGACGAAGAAATTTCTAGGCTACGAAGGATACTCAAGGAACATGCAGTTTCCGAACAAAGCAGGTGCCGAACGAACCGAGCCAGGATTTTTACAAGGACCAAAGACCAAACTAATAAAAATTAATACAGTGCTCGGCTACTCACTGCCGTACATAGAAATTGCAGAGCCCTACGCGAAACTCTTGATGGATACAGAACGTCAGGCTTCCACGATGCGACCTATAATAGCGAAACAGAACTTCCCACGTCAGATCTTTCGTAGTAGCACAGTAATAAAAAAAGTGCACAGAACAGCAAACAGCGAGAGAAAAAATCAAAATTTCTTCCTTTAAAAAATTCGATCAGCACGAACCCACGGAGTTCGTTCTCTTAAATTTACATGATTACTACGACGGACTCATAGGAGTAAACCGAATAAAGAAAAGCAAAAATGCACATAGATCTAAAAAACGGATTGCTACGAAACGAGACAGAAATCGCCCTGAAATACCGAAAAGATTTTAGCACTCAGCGAATGGAAATACAAGCATCTTGAAGAGAATAAAGACCACGCTTGACGAAGGAGAATCGATAATACCCGAGATTACGGCAGGATTTTCTGTCATCGGGTCAGGTGCTACAGAAGCGAAAGATAACAGTACCATAGTAGAAATCGTCAAAAGTTCTCCGAACACCAAGATATACAAATTAGGAGAGAAATTATTGAAAAGGACTAAAGACGCGATACTTCTGAATCAAGTAGAACTGTTTCAAGCGCACATTGAACCACAACTAGCTGAGAAATATAAGCCTACAGCTATAGGGAAAAATATCTGCGAACATCTGTATGCTGACACCTTCAAGACAGGTAGCGAATATTTCATAACCATCATGGACAGTTTCCCTAAGTACGGGCAAGCATACAACACGCAACCCATAACAGGGATAGAAACCAGGAAAAACGTGTTAAAATTTATAAGCCAGTTTGGTATACCCACAAGGATAACCTGCGACAATGGAGTGGAATAGAAAAACGAAAAATTTCAAAAATTCTGTGCCTACCATGGTATAGAAATACAACTATAAGACGGCCTACAACCCTAATAGTAATAGTCCGGTTGAAGGATTTCACTGCAGGATAATGAAAGTGTGAAGCCAAAAAGAACTGAGCAGGGCCTTAGAACAAATAGATAGCAAGGATACTATTAAAGCATACGAAGCCGAATTAGAAAGCACATTAATGGTAGAAGCATTATACGTGGAAATAGAAGCAATAAAAAAATTGAAAGAGTTAGAGCGTATCATTCGGAAAATCGCACACGTCACATAGTTCAGGTAATTAACCCAAATCATTCGGACAAGTCATAAAGCACTACGATAGAGACAAGAAATGCAAATACCTACGCTTAGGTCCATACTCGATTACTATCAGCAAGCCATAACACAAGTCAAGATTAGCAACAGCACTGTACTATTTAAGACACACATGCCTCTGATCAGAGACGCATACGAGTACTTTGAACTACATTTCAATCCTCTTAATAACTCCATAGCCGTACCAGAAAACCTATGTGTATTGCTAAAGAATGACACCTGAATTAGGACCAGAATCCGCGACAGAGGCGACAGTGTGGATCAAATAAGCAACACTGGATAATCGTGAGAAGATTTTTACTTTTGTCAGAGAAGGGACACCCACGCAATCAGCGTTTGCATCCACAAGATGCTGGACGGAAGGAGCCGATACCTGAATTAGGACCAGAATCCGCGACAGAGGCGACAGTGTGGATCAAATAAGCAACGCGTGATAATGGTGCCGCTTCGCACGATTAAAGTTGTTATCGAATGAGGAAATTGGACCAACATTGGGATTACTATCTTTACGATGCTTGCTGTAATAGACTTAGTTGTAATCTACACTGAGAAAAAAAAAATTGTCAAATTTACTATTTCCTAACTATTTTTCAGGGTTCCGAAAGGACTCAACAGTTCATGGTAAACTTAGATTAGTTGCGATTATTAAAATTAATAGTAATATTTACAACATGTTAATACTATTTGGTAATAGTAAGACTGATCAACTTCGTATCTTACTATTTCTTAGGTGGTAATATCCACCATAATCGTATAATATAACTTTTCCACTCTTGTGAACAACGAAACGGTCTAGTTAATTTGACCGAATATGCAAGTAAAATTATTATTCTGAACTAATGGTCATTAGTTGCTTCAACAATAAAATATATCTCAGCAACTACAAGCCATTTTTATTTTTTTTTTTTTTTTCCACTGTTTGAATAAGTTCTTCGGATATTTCCCTACGAAAGAATATTAAATAGTTTACTTCGTTCTAAGAGTTTATATCAAAGCACTGCGATGGATTGGACCAATGGATGTTATATGTTGCCAAAATAGTTTGCGCTAATGAATTCATAGTAAAAAAATACTACGGCCCGTACTCATACCTATTAGTCATTAGTCTCTCTTATCCTTTGTTATCTTTTGTAAACACAAAGGATAGGAGATACTAATAGACGTCTCTTAACGTTAAAAGAGAGGTATGAGTACGGGCCTAAGAGTTTGGTTTCACTAACTAATAATATTCTTACCATGCTACATAGTTAAGAATACCATCGTTTTTTCTCTCATTATTTCAAAAGCCACCTGAGAAGGAAAAGCACTGATGACGAACACACCAACCAGCGGAAGGAGTTATGACGACTACAGAAACCTTACTGATAAGATACAGAGACCACCGGAAACCGGAAACCAAGGTGTCTTTATACAGAACGATCGGGAAGAAGCCAGTGAGAATTTATAGCTGAATCGAGCAGCATCGCTCTTACTGATATTCATTTAGAATTAAGTTTTTTTGAAAACACCGGAAACCGGAAACCGAGGTGTCTTTATAAAGAACGATCGGGAAGAAGCCAGTGAGAATTGACAGCTGAATCCAGCAGCATCGCTCTTACCGATATTCATTAAGATTAAAGTTTATTCTTCGAATTCAAAAAGGATAAATTCACTTCCAACAGCATAACGACGGTTTCGTTTAGATAAAACAATGAGAGAAATGAAGGAAAAAAAAAATTAAAAAATTTTATCACAAAGGGAACGGATAGAAAATTTTTATGGTGAATCATTGACTCTGCTCTGTAAATGTCCATAGTAGCTACGATAAGATAAAGATACACGAACGAAAGAATCCAATCGAGAGCAATCTTCTCGAGAGCATTGAAAAACGAAAGAAGCGTCGCGACGCCGTACCAACGTACCAAAGTCAATACGATCGACACGATTATTCATAATTTTCAGGCCTACGGTCGCACGCGTTAATGAAAATCTCTTCCTTCTCGTTATACAAAATTGTCTGCCGTCAATTGGCCGACGTTGTGAACGGGACTTAATTCTCTTACGTAAAGTAGATTCACGATCTGTAATTAGAATTACGAGAAGCCCACACGTAAATCAACTATAGACAGTCGCACGGTGAGGTCGCCGCTCCGTTGTGAATTTCAAATGCTTAAACGGAGCTTGCAGCCTCCCGTCGGTCGGACCACAAAAAAGCTTTTCGGGCTGTTTCTTTTACTTTAAAAAAAAAATATATATATATCGAGGTTAATTTACGACTAGTTTCGCGATACCAGACAAGCTGAACGCCCCAGTAAATTTGATTAAAATCTGAAAATCAGTAAATCTGAAAGGTCCACCGTTTACTCTACAAATTCGTCGATGACCGTATCACTGAGAAAATGATAACGAAACGTGCAAGTTCGCCTAAGAAAATTTCAAAGCATTAAAAAAAGAAAAACGTGCATACCTTAAATAATTTATTTCGCGTAATTGCAAAAACGGGACTGCTACAGTAAGGAGAAGAATTGCAAAAAATTCCTGTAAATTGTTCACGATGCTAGATCGAAGATGATCGGAACCAATAAAAGTAATTGACTCCGTATGATAAACCCGATACAATAGGAAGACGATAAACCCTTTTCCGCCGAACAAAAAAAATTATCAAGTTGACCTTGAAACTTCATGCAACAAAATAATCGTTAAATGATAACAAAAGATAATATTAAAAAAAAAAAACCTATAAGCTCATAAGATTAGCACTAGAATCAAGAAAGTCTACATTCAGCGTTATAACCTTTCGATCTAGAATAATGCCGTCCCAGTGCCTTCTGGTTCGACGTAAAGATAAAGAAAGAGCGACGAGGACAGATACTAAGGCGAGTGAGAGAGAGAGAGAGAGAAAACGAACTAAAAGAAAGAAACATCAGACAAAAGTTTCACCGCCGTCACGAGACTCGAACTTTTAAAGCCGCGCAAAGGGGACGCAGGGCGTCGCGACGCTCGAGCGACGACGCGTCCTTTACAGCAATGGCATTGCCAGCCGCTTCCTACACGGCGCGACTTTCCCACTGGACGGTCAAGGCCTTCGCGATTCAGTTACATAAAATTGATTGACCATCGCGTTATAAGACGTTTGACGGTCTGCAATTTCGCGTCCATTAAATTGCACACAGTGTACGTAGCCACAGATACGGTACACTGATACAGATACGATACACAGATACAGCCACCCAGTATAACTCGTAAAAAGTATGGGTATCCCGAGCAGTATATAAATTGCTCTTGGTGCTAGGTAAACGGTATTATAGTAGTGAAAAAAAAAGTAGTTAAATAAGCAAAAGAATTTAAGTCAACGAGGTACGTAATGCATAGGGTAAACGTGTGAAATGCATAGACTGCGTAAAAAAAAATTGACACACGGTATAATGAGGGTAAAAAAAATTTTGAAATTAATAATTAATCTTTTATCGTCGAGCAATGACTGAGCGTTGACCATGACGGTTTTTTTACGCAGTCGAATTGTATGTCACGTGGTCCGATTTTTTTTTTTTTTGATCCCGTCAAACCGAGTGGGTTTGCGTTAGATTTCTATGAAATATACGGTAGTCATTAGTTTGGGGATTTACCCGTGTGCCCGGTAGTGATTAGGGCTTGTCCTACGCACTAGTTCTAGGATACGAGTTATCAGGTTTTATTTTTCATTGAAATTTGTTAATATCGTTGGAATTCTATTGAAATGAAATTGAGGAATTGAAATCGTTAGATTTCTATGAAATATACGGTAGTCATTAGTTTGGGATTTTACCCGTGTGCCCGGTAGTGATTAGGGCTTGTCCTACGCACTAGTTCTAGGATACGAGTTATCAGGTTTTATTTT
>JARQTH010000493.1:104729-165792 GCA_030142595.1 Trachelus iudaicus | reverse complement strand
AATATCGTTGGAATTCTATTGAAATGAAATTGAGGAATTGAAATCGTTAGATTTCTATGAAATATACGGTAGTCATTGGTTTGGGATTTTACCCGTGTGCCCGGTAGTGATTAGGGCTTGTCCTACGTACTAGTTCTAGGACACGAGTTCTCAGGTTTTATTATTCATTGAAATCGTTAATAGGATCGATCTGATGATAGAGGCACATGCGCTCGAGCTGATATCAGCCGAGACCTTAAGGTCCTGGTTATCATTGGGACACGTTATATTCGCCTAGTCTAAATACCCAGCGAAACTTTCCCCGCGGTAGATTGGAGAATGTCCCAGTGCGGTTGACACGGGAAAGTAACGGGAGCGAAAGAGAGAGTGGGAGAATTTTGAATTTCAATGCCAAAAGTGTCCGCCAAAGCGGACTATCGGATATAGATTAAACAGCTGACAGTGAATTTCGACTGGAGCACCGTGTATATCGAACAAATAAAAATAAAGGCCATTTGAGAGAGTGAAGAAAATAATTTTCAAAAATTCAATCCGAGAAATCGTCATACCCGGAGTCGTATTACGCACCCGAGCGATCGTTTAGGCACGCCCGATGTGAATTACCTATTTTACAAAAATTCGCAGAACGCAAGCCAATAAATAATTCATTCCGAATAAACGTATCGGTATCGTGCAAAGGCACTTTTTACGCGTCATTTTGTAATTTGTACAGGTAATAAAAAAATTAAATATTCGCGGGTTTTTTTTTTATTTCCTTTTATTCACAAAATTTCTTTTAGCGCCTGTTCGATCAGCGTCGCTCTTATCTGCAACGTCATACGTGATAATTCACGAATCCACATATGCACCCAAGGGGTACCCACCTACCGAGCAACCGTAGATATCAAGATTCTCTTAAAAGGTACGTTTAAGTTTCGCGCTTTGAAAATCGCGTTCGCCACTTGTCGTGCCGCCTTTAAGTACCCCGGGTAGCCAGCCAGTCAATGGGTACCTCGTAACGCGGCACCGAGCAATAACTGGCGAACAAGCGACGAGAATACGGCGACGTCGTCTTACGTAATTTTCAAATGAATGGCTCCGTGTCGCCCGTTCGGGAACCCGAATACATTTCAACGCGGGGCAAGTAACGGCGGACTTTCACGCGACGAAAAAGAAATTTAAGCCAAGTTACGTGCGGACGCCTTTATTGAAATTCATGAAAATCCGTAACAGACTCCGGGATACGATATATCTCGTAGGATATTCTCTAGGCTCTGTGCGCGTCAGTTTTTTTAATGCTCGTCAGCCTTCAGATACATCGCGCGACAAATCGAAAACTTTTGTCAGAGCTTAAAGGCTAGTTTATATGGTAGCGATGACTTCACGCTTCACGAATAACTAGCAATAACGGCACCGTAACGCGACGTAAGAGTTATGGAAGTATAGATGGAATGTTCTAGTTGTACGAAAATATATGTGGAGAGATAGATTTTTATTTTAAAAATTCTTTTTGGACTGCAAATCTTTGACTTTCAATTATTCGCGGTAATTTATTAAGACATAAGGTTTTTTTTTTTTCCGATCAGTCGTACAAGGTGACTGTCTTACGTACGAAATAAGAAAATATTTTAGTATAATTATATTGTTTATTCAGCGCGCGAGCACTCGATAATTAATCAAGTGCTGGATAAGAGGTAAACAAGAGTGATTGGCAATTTTCAAAAATTTTTATCATTTTCTGGGTCGATCATCGTGGACCGTTCTATTGATATATTTATCGGAAATTTCGTGGAACGTCTTTTGACAAGCTGATATACGGACTAGCGTACTCTTTAAAAAAAAATATGAAAATACTTTGCGGTATATAGAAATTTTCAAAATACATCACGCGATAACAAAGTTTCTTAGATTGGCATAAGCCGCTGTTTTGATATTTAATTTTAGAAAAAGTCGCCGGTTACGCGTGTCAGTTTCTAGAAAGATCCTCCGGTCAACAATGTCTTGATTCCATGATATATTCGTGTGCTGCTGAGAATAATCGACGCCTCTTGATTGCTTGATTGTTTCGAATAGACGCCGCTCGAAATATATTAATAAGTGATATATTTTGATTTCAAATTGTTTTCAGTCACGAGTAACTCTCGCGTTGCGGGTGCGCCTGTACGAAAATAGCCAGTTTGGTAGACTTCGTAAAATAACCGGTGAACAGCGTGGGCAAATGTCAATTTTTTTTCTTCTCATTTTGTCTATAAAACAATGTTCCGAATTCGTGAAGTCTTTTGGCCCTGAGCCCAGAAGAATTTTCGAAACGTGATATGCCGTGATATCGCCGCGTTAAAATTGGACATGGCTTTTGCAATAGGGGGATCGAGTTGATATTAAATATTTAGATCTTCGATAGTCCTACGATCGGTCAGAGCTGAGCGGCTCGACCAGCTGTTTTACGATCCTCCCCACCACCAATCGCCATTCCGAAGCAACGTACAAACATTTGCATTCGTACGGGGAGCAGAAGAGTGAGAGATTAGGAAGAAGTAAAATGAAAGGAGTTGAAAAAAAAAGAAGAAAACACTAGTTGGATTTAATGGTACAACGTACGCAAACGTCTTGAGTGCGCGGACATTGTGTGACTGGAAGATTTTTTTAGATGAGATAAGAATTGGAAGGGTTAATTGTAAATGACCGATAAAATATTCACGAGAAAGTAAACAATACCTGTTGCTTCGACGGGGGATTTGTGGTTTTCGTTTTGTAATATGAACGGGATACGAACGACAAGGAACGACGCCGGGCGTCAAGATTTATCAGGGATTCCTTGAAGTAAATCCATATCGCAAACGAAGCCGCGATCGTCGTAAATCATCCAGCGGCGAACTAACTATAACGGGCCGACGGTGCACGAGATGAAATAACGTATTAAGAGACTGGACGATGTACGGAACGTTATTGGGATTTATTGAGTTGAATGGAAGCTTGGGAAATTATGTAATTGACGACGGAAAGATTGTACGAAGAAGTTTGAAAATGTTAAACTTTTAAAGACTATTTGGCATTGCGCCTACGCTAAAATCTCGGCTTGTTTCCGTGAGTAACAGGCGGAAATTGCAGGTATACTTTCTAAGTTTGATTTGTGCACAGTTTTATTGTTGCTTTGGATAATTAATTTGTTCGATTGTGATTATGCTTGTTTGGATGCCTGTACTTACCTAATAGGGCCGATCCTAATTGAAGTACCACAGACACTTTGAAATAACGATGGGAACGACATAACCCGCGCACAAAAATGCAACAGCCATATTGTTTACTGGCTGGACTCGTCTGTGACTCCTTGAGCTGTCGGCTAAAACTGATTGTGAGTTGAGTTAGTCGCGCCATCTCTTAGAAATTTCTGGTAACTTTGTCATACGACACTCTCGATAGGTAATGCAGTGCTGCGTCGGTAACTTTTACTTTTGTGAAAGTGACTATGAGCTTCGAGAAAATTCTCATAGATGGCGCGTCATGCCAAAGACATTGTATACAAGAAACGTGAGAAATACATTAAGTGAAAATCATGGCGGACTCGGCTGGAAATTGGTGTCTCATTGAGAGTGATCCTGGTGTATTTACTGAATTAATTAAAGAATTTGGTTAGTACTATTATTTGGCAATAATTTAGACGCTATTTATGACACTGTTTTATGGATATTGGATGAAGGCGTTTAGCAATTTTTTTTTTTAATGAACTTTAGTGTCAATGGATGACAGAACTTTGTAGAATTGAAATTCATGACTATGGCTTTCTTCTTTTTGTGATTTTAGGAGTCAAGGGAGCTCAGGTTGAAGAATTATGGAGCTTGGATGACGAACAGTTTGAGAACTTAAAGTAATTATTTTTGGTTTGATCGGCTAACTTTTTTTCTAATTGTCCTTAGGAGGGTTTAATGGTATGACTTCATATTTGCAGACCGATTCATGGATTAATCTTTTTGTTCAAATGGGTACAGGACGATGAACCATCAGGAAGTATTGTTCAGGACAGTAGACTCGATAAGATATTCTTTGCCAAACAGGTACGTTCTTAAGTATGTGAAATAAGTTTGTGAGATTCATTATCATTCAAAAAATTACTGAAATTCTTTATTTCTTTCAGGTGATAAATAATGCTTGCGCAACACAAGCAATATTGAGTGTCCTGTTAAATTGCAAACACGCAGACATATCCCTTGGTCCAAATTTAGAAGAATTTAAGAATTTCTGTCAAAGTTTTGATGCTAATATGCGAGGTCTGGCTCTGAGTAATTCTGATGTTATACGAGAGGTTCATAACTCATTCTCTAGGTGAAACTCCTCTTTTTTTATCTTTCTCATCCAGTAACTGGTATCTTAAAATGCAGTACAAGAACTTTATTATTTTTTCTGTTTAGGCAAACACTTTTTGAGTATGATTCTAGACAGGCATCCAAAGACGAGGATGTTTTTCATTTTGTAAGCTATGTACCAATCGATGGTCGCTTATATGAATTAGATGGATTAAAAGAGGGTCCGATGGATCTAGGCCCTTGTCCACCAGGAGATCAATGGGTGCAAGCAGCTAAACCAATTATTCAAAAAAGAATCAACAAGTGAGTTAAAATACAGTTTTGGAAAAATAGCAACAATATATTTACAGCATATAGAACCTGAGTAACAAATTCTGAAATTTTAGGTATAACGAAGGAGAAATTCATTTTAATCTGATGGCTTTGGTCACAGATAGAAAGACACTCTACGAAAGACAGAAGGCAACTATTTGTGATCCAGCAGAACTTGCCAGATTGCAAACACTCATCGAAGAGGAAATTGGAAAATCTAAAAGATATCAGATTGAAAATATAAGACGAAAGCATAATTATCTTCCACTAATAATGGAATTGCTTAAAGTACTTGCCAAGGAGGGTAAACTGGTGCCACTGTATCAAAAGGCAAAAGAGAGGGCCATCGAGAAGGAATCCAAAAAGAGTAAAGTGTGAAACGATTCGATTCCAATTCTGTGGAAATATGAAGTACAATAGCTGCAGCACATAATTCCCAGTTTCCAATACCACAACAGATTATAATATACAAACGCGTGCTTCTTTACCTCGGAAAGAATATTGTGCGCATTCAAAAAGAAAAAACAAAATGAAAATACAATTATTTACTTAAATATATATGTTATGACATTTTTATTGTATAAATTTCTTTTTATAATAAGTTCATTCTTATCCGATAAGTAATAAAATACAATAAATTGTGAAAATAGTATATGTAAAAGTGAACTCGTTATTTTTTCATTTACATAGGTTTTTTGTCAATTAACTTTGCTTTACCATTCTCAAATGAAATACGCGGCAACATCCTATCAAAAGGCGCGTTTCGTATTTTTGGTAACTGTACCTCGTACAAGTATTCAATTGCCTCTGTGATAATACGAAATACGTAATCAATATCGTAATTAAAAATGGTGCAAGTAAGATGAAAATATAGTATCAGATTAGAGCACTCACCCCATAAGTTATCGGACGACGACCCATGCGGAATTCTTTCGAGAAGCGTTTGGAAAATTCGACAAAGGTGAGAGGTATGCATCCCATCAAAATATTTTTTAATCTTGGTCCAATTAAATTCGGACTTTCTAGCTAATCCTTTTCCGTATGCACTAAGAAATACGAAAAAAATAATGGCTGCTGTATGGAAAATAAAATTCGAATTCATATACCGGTACCTACTATTCTATCAGCTTCACTTTTATGTCGTTCATGTAAATGGGTTCTTCGCAGAATAATTGCAAGTGCAATTGATTCCGCCAGAAACGTTTTAGGACATCAAAATGTATATTGAGCTTCGATGCCATTTTTTTCCAAATCAAAACCGGGATTTGTACGCCTTTTAAATATCTTACATCTTGAACCTTAGTTACGCGTAGTAATTCATTTATGAAGTCTTCGATCAAGGGCAAAGTCCATCGTACCTCTATACAAAATAAGATAATTTTGATTATGGATACACCTTGAAAAATAAAGAAGCAAACATTCGGTCACCCTATTAACTATTTGGCTCACTAGTTTTTGGAAGAGTCGATGACTTTTTAAGAAGAAGCCGATGTCGACGAAATATGGAAGCTCGTGTTCTATTTAAAAGTAATGCTAATTCGGCATATCTTTTATGATTCCCACTGTACAAGATAGAACCATTTCCTAAGTAGGCTAATATCTTTTTATCTTCGCTTTCTTCGTATCTAGAATAAATAATTTTAATGTGTATAAAGAAAAATGAGATTTTCCATAAATATATCCTACCTGTCACTCTTACACTTTTGATGCAAATTTCTAAATCTATAATATATGCTGTACAATGTACGATGCGGCAAGTCCTTTGCTAGAAATTGTACAAATTTCTTTCGATTTTCAAAATCAGGCAAATAAAACTGGCTGGGCTTATAGCTCATGTATAAAAATGGCTTTACATCTTTTGGATCCCAATCATGCAACTGTCAAAATTTATTCACACGATCATTAACCATTTTATCATTGTTTATAACAAATTGGTTTTTATATACCTACATCACAGAATTCTTGCCAATTTTCTAAAATAATTGTATCTTCTTCAGTCGTGTACGGACCGTGTTTCATACGTGCAAATAATCTCATAATTTTTCTTTCTGCTAACGTTGGTGCATGTGTACCAGCAAGCATTTCAACTTTATGCTGATCAGGAATTTCATGCGTGAGCTTTATAGTTAATTCCTTTAATTTCTATAAATAAAAAGTAAAGTATATGAGGGTTTCATTCTGCTTCCTAGTAGAAGTAAATTTATTGTAATCAATTTACTTGTTGTTTCTCTTCTGAAATATCTTGATGCTGTTTAATAGCCTTTAACTCTTCTAAAATAGTTTTTTCATTGATTTCTTCTTCGTTCTGGCTATGACTTGTAGAAGACTCTTCCGCAGAAGTATAACTATCCTCAAATTCATTGTCACTTTCATTTTTTCTAGACTTTTCAACAGACTGCTTCTTTGAATATTTTACAGATTTCATAGATGCTATTGGTGACTGGAAGAAAGGTATTTTAACATCATCAAATTCCATCATACTGTCAAAATCATGAACCATCTCAATTGCTTCAAAATTTTCTAGCTCCAATATATTATTTTTGTTGATATCATCTTGACAAGGCATGTCATGCGTCATGTTGATGATATGACAATTAATATTTTCATACTCGCTATTAAAACTTTCATTTCTTGACCTTGGTTCATGTTTTATCGAGCCTACATCATTTGGAGAAACGGATACACATTTGTTTGAAGTAATTTGTATTTGAGCATCATCTTTCATCATAGCTCCCAATCTAGGTGAGTATCTCAGTGTTGAATTTATTTTTTCAGTCGATGATTTTACCATGCTAATAGTATTGCTTCCAGTTCTTCTCGCTATTCCTGCATTACTATTATTGTCATTCGTATTTATAAGACTGTTCTTTGTACCAGTTTGATCCACATAATTTTCAACAGAATTTGAAATACTGGATGTATTACTACCTTCATTTAACACAGATTTCCTAGACGTTTTGATATAAGATGTGATTTTATTCTTAGATCTAGAAAAGCTTAACGATTTACTTTTCTTCTTTGCACTTTTTTGAGTGTAACCATTTTTAGAAAGTTTCTTCATTTTGAGTTATATTCCTTCTTTACTCCAGTCTACACTCACAAACTATCACAATGTTATAGCAACAATACTTAAAATCATCATTTAAATACCACTTGATAACACTGAATACCACTGAACTATACTCAACATGGAACGCGAACACAGTAATAAAAGTGCGAGCCGAGAGAGACAGCGTTCTTATAGTAGAATCCATCTTTTTCTAAGCGTTTTAGCCAATGAGGTGCCTAGACTTGGCGTCTCGTTTCCATAGATACCGTAATAAGCAGGAGCGTGCATACCACCTATAATCTCTGAAACGCACCGGTACCCGTTCATAAATATTTTTCAGTTACAACTTGCAATCAACACGAGATTAGTAAGGCTCGAAAATATTTTTGAGGAACAATATATCCACAAGAACAGTGAAATCGTGTTACATTAAGTCGCGTAAGCAAGAGTGGCACCATTTCATTTTACATGTAATTTGCCTCATATTATACAGAAAATAGTCGCGCTGTATTGTGACCGAACAAGTTATCTATAAAAAAATATTCTCTACTCGTTTTACCACTTATTTATGAACGTTACGTTGTTTACGTACCCGCTGAAATTCATTTAATGTGCTGCATGAAAAAAAATTACAAAAATTCCTGGTTCGGGGCCTCGGAAGTCTTTACACGGTACTGAAAGAGAAAGAGTTCGTCTACTACATCGGCCATCTCTCTCGGCTCTCGCTTTTACTCATATGGGCGCGTTCCATGTTGAGTTCAGTTCAGTGTTATATACCTATATAAAAATCGGTAAACCTCAGAATACAACTCTTTGAAATTAGCTGAGGATTTTCTAGACTTTTTGACGTGACGTTCTCTATCAGAAGTAATTTGCAGCTAATTCTGTATTAGTATCATCTATCAGAACAAAAGTGCATTAATGTTGCATTATAAATTTAAAGTTTCGAATAGTTCGCGCGTTTTGTACATAACTTCTTGATTAAACAATTTCTGGAAAAATGTCAATTACAAATATATTTGCATTATTCAATTACGATTTCAATCAATTGTATGATTTGTTTTGAAAAAATCTTTTCTACGTTTAATAATTGGTAACTTTAGAAACAATCCTTTTATCTATATTCTGTCTACACTTACATATTGAAATAAATACATATACAAAATTACACAAGAAATAAACACACACCCCACACATACAATCTAACAATTTAAAAATCATTTTTGTACAAAAGAGTATTTGCTTAACAAAATGCACTAACACGTATGTTTGATCTCGTATGCATTTCTATTTTAACATATAGATTGGTAGTTGTTTTGTGGTATTTGGTAGTCTATTTAAAATGTTTTGTGGTTAGTCGTTCTTTTATAATCCTTAAAAACCGAAATTGGAACAATATTCTCTTCAAGCTTTGTTTGAGCGGACTTGAGTGGAGAATCTGTGGCTGATATTCGTAGATAAGTCTTTAAAGCTTCTTTAGACTAATGGTATTAGTATGCAAACTCGGAAAACTAGACTTATCACTGATTACGTTTGCACGTACAGATGTTAGACGGGATCAACCAATTACGTTCTTTTAGTCTTTTTAAACCTTACACGTCATCGGCGAATACTTTTTAAAACCCCTGGTCCAAATAAGGTCCGAAATTTAGTTAAAAATTTGTGTAGAATCTACAAGTCGTTTTCAATATCAGAAGCTCTTGTTAAACTCAATATTGAACCTCCAAGATCTGTCTGTAGGTTTTCATAGATTCAAACTATAGTTACCAGTCTGCCAGTAAGCCAGAAGATTAAAGAAATGAGTGTTTTAAAGACGCAAAATACTTTAAGCCAACTGATAACTAAACCCAAATATTTTATTTGCCTTTTAACAGTAATTGATATTACAATTTAATAATAACTGCGCCATATAACGACTACAGGAATGAACCCAAATAGTTACTATGTCACACCGTTACTAATTACTATTGAACTTCGATAATAACTATTCCGAATGATAATATCCCCAACAGTGACTACTGTTTTCTGATACTACGCATTATAGACAATGAATAGTTACTATTTAATGTTAATACTAACTATTGCGAGTTCAATAGTGTTTTTCCATAACGGTTCTTAAACCGTCACTATGATCTGCTATAAATCAGTCGGAAAGTAGTACGAATATAATAATTACTTTTTACCTGTAAGTTTATTATACCTGTTGTACCGAGCTGCACCAAACGCGAATGCGCAAAATGGCCACCAAATGTCAGTTTTAATATTCCATAGTTTTTATTACTAAAATTGCATCTTATGTGTCACCAGCCGAAACTTTTAAACCTTATTAAAACACATGCTAACTGATGTAATAGGTCTTTACATTTCTATTTGTACAGATCTTTTCAAAGTGACCTCACCAACGAAGACACAGACAGCGAGTAACAGTCCCAGAAATAAGATAAAGAATGTGCCTTGAACTTGAGCCACTGTCATCTTCATCGGCCCCTGATCGACCAAGGTCTCTTGAAAGATAAGATTAGTTTAATGACATGCCTAATCAGTGGACGCTTTTCTTTCAACTATTCGATAAAGCTTCAAGACCTTTCGACACAGCTTTTTGGGTCCCATAATCCAAATACTCTGCTACGACTCGGTCTTCCCAACGGGCTGGTATACCGGAAGCCAGAACTTGCAGGATCCTCAGGCTAAACCATGTCGTGTAAGGTGAACTCTTCCGTAACATAAATACGCAATTTTCCCAATAGATGTCACTGGCCATCAGATGCATTTTCTCCACGTACTTCTGCTGCAGATATTCTTGAACCGCAAAATGTCCTGGGAAGCTCAAATTGTTTGGTGCATATTATAAATCACTTTTTGGATTATTATAATAAGAATTAATATTTACCGGACGATAATCTCTCTATACTGAAACCCCATTCCATTTCTGCGCTGCGTTTTATAATCTCATTGAGTTTCAAAATTCGAAAATTCTTCAATACGATTTTCAATTGTGGATCGTCGGTTTGCAAAATTGAAAATATCCAAGCATCGTGAGTGGCTGCCCATTTAAGGTCACGATTCGCCATGTCTTTTACGCTATTTATAGGGGTGCCGTACCTTGATAAGATACAACATATTTTAATTACCAGTCAAAGTTATATTGAACTACAAAGTACAGTGCTGTTCCCCAATAATATTCATTACTGTCAAGTATAACCTGGGAACTGTCATGGCCGATGCCAAGCTACTGCTGTAAGCGGTACACAACAATACCGACACTGCTAACATGCTAAATGCCATTGTGCGCCACGAAAGTTCTTTCCGATTTTTGATTAATCCTTGTTGAAAAAATATACCGGCAACTTCTAAAGCCGCAATGGCGGAGAGTATTTTGTTATCTGAAAATATTTTTAATTAATAAAAAAATCCGACCTGACAACAAATCCTTGCTGCTGCTACAGTCACGTGAATTTAAATTAATGGTTATGAAAAACACCTTTGAAAAAAATATAATTCCCTCCATAGCGAAGTAAAAAGCTGACTACGTTACAAAAAATGAAGGTTGTGACGATTCCTGCCCATAGTTTTGGGGAAAATGGTAAAATTGGCGAGAGCCACAGTGGCAAACGATGTGGCGGTGGAACTAAACAAGTAACTCCAGTTCTGATGTACGCCGCTGTTAAATCCAAATACAAGGATTCGTGATACCACGTATATAGTGCCACTGTAATTTATAATAAATACATTTTGTGTGTGTATATATTTTGTTCATTGCAGATGGATTAAATTTATTTTATCCTTACCAAATCCAATGTCAGCTCTGTCCTCTACGAGGGCACCTAAGACACCGTTTCCTGTTCGATTATCAAAAATTGTTCCCCACAATTCTTCGTCGCTGACAAGACGCTCAAAAGTGCAGTTATGAAATTTTGCAAACTGCAATGCCATCCGCCATTCGGTGCCGTCGATCTGTGAATTATTTCTGAGAAACGAAAAACAAATTATAGTCATTATTTGCAAATGTCGTTATTAACAATTTTGACAAGGCTTATTTATTTTAAGCTTACTTAGTGTCATTTCCAGTAAGAACGACGTATGGCACATAGTGAAAGACAGCAGCGCGCAAAATTTTTCCTTTCAAGTCTTTTATCTTATCAGGAAACAAGTTTGCATCTAATAGAAATTTCCCTGAGGTAACGTTATACGTATCCAAGATGATAATTTCTTTTGACTGATTAATAGTGCCGCCAAAATAATGAGTCTTCAAATTAAAAATATTTTTTGTGACTGCAGGTTCTGCCATTACTAAATTTGGAACATAATTGGCGGATCTCGTCTCAACTATTGAACGAGAATCAAGATTCTCGAACGAGGATTTTTCCAGTAGCGGCAAGAAAATTAATTTTCGATTGCCCCTGTTATTGACAAGAACAAAAGTTTCTTCCAAAAGTACAAATTGCCGTGCCGGATTTTTAGTTTGAATAACGAACCTACAGGACAGAGGATACATGTAGAATTTATGATCGACACAACAGATAATATAATTACCCATTGCAACCAATTTCCAAAATTTCCGTTAGATAAGTTGTTTTGTAAGTCTCGCTATCCATATTTTCATTTTCCAAAAGAGTGTCGTACGGCTCAAAATAAAGCGTAGGTATCAGAGACTTCAATGCGCAACCATTATTTGAAAATACGATAAGACACGTGTCGTTTAAAAACCTTTGTGCTATCAGATCAACCATTTTACAAATTTCTTGCGTCTCGAAACACGCGCAACATACGAAAGCGTAAAACGTTAAAATTAACAAACGCATCTGCATTCCTCCCATTTTGAAATGGCGCGTGAAATCGTGACGGTCGTTGATACATCTATAATTTCATATGCATAAAGACAATAGAAATGAAAGTAACGTCAAGAAAGAAAGAAAACACACTACGTATAAAAGGAGAGCAAACACGCTGGAGTTCCTTTGAGTCTCGTAGGACATAGCCACGATAAACATACAATATAACTAAAGCAGTAGTTTGCTCTATTCCCACTAATTGCAAATACCGATATAAGACTCAGATCCCATTATTGCATAATTCATTCAAAACCTGAAAACGATTAGAACAGTCTTTGATGTAAATTCTTTGTTAAATCGACAAATTATTTAAAATAAAAACTTGACTAGTGAGAGCGTTCACGTATACCTAGGCCTTGGCATGTATACCCCATCCCATAAATAGGTATGGAGAAATGTATTCTAGCAAACACATTGCTCACATAATCTATAACGCTTACGTAATTATTGTGTAACAATATAAAATTCATACCTATAGACTACATAAGGTAACTATTACGAGATGCGATTACTTGGGACGTTTGTACAAGCGTAATTACCGACAAATTTCTTACAGCAAGGTAATACATTTATTCATCTTTCATTCCACATTTGTCAACCGCGTGCAAGAAAACCAATAGTAATATAGACCCATGCACGTTACTGTAGTAAAAAAAAATCAAATAAAATGAGCATAACGATGGGACAGTATTGTATCAACACTATTTTATCTAATATCATATGATGTTGATTATACGCGTATGACTAATATTTACACAAGTATACTTAGTCATTCTTAAAGTATATCACATGTTTCTGTAACGCGTAACGAAAACGCTACGGGAGCTGCCATTATAACACAAGTGTACATTTCTTTCCATATGATATGAATTAAATAATCGAAAGAACAAGAAAGAATCCATTCTAGCTGGGAGAAAATAAACTAAGAACTTCGTACTAGCAATCTTAAAAAATAGAGCACGGTGGTCCATTACTGAAATGGACAAAGTGCATGCTAGTAATTTAATGTACATCATCAAAGTCATCAGAACGCTTTGCGTTCGCTGGATAATAATCTACGAGTAAAGGACGAGGTCTTTGCCCAATGCCAGAAGGTTGCTGTAATCCACAGCTGCGTTCCTCGTTAGTTAAGACAGCAACGAGAGTCCTGACCACTTGCTCATCCAGCTGAGACATCGGCTTACTGGGACTCTTCATACGTCGCAAGAAGAGAGCGTTCCACTTTTGTCTGAGATGTAGAAGGAGCTGTGCACCTTCAGGGTCCATTTTGAAGACTACCCAGTCGTCTAATTTTAAAATTGTCGTTCCGTCGTGACTCTCGTCCACTTCGGAATCAGATTCACTTTCAGGAACGTCTGGAGTAAGGTTGACGTATCGTAAGAATCATCGAATTAATTAAGAGACACAATACCTACATTCAGCCTCGTAAAGCACGTCCATTGGTAATCTTGCTGGACCGCTGAAAATCGCCACAGTGATGGGATTGACTAAACTGACTGTCTTTACGTGACAGAATCTGCCAGAGCGACTCATTTCCTCGTACAATAACCAATCGCTGGGTAAGGTGTCTACATTAGTAGAGTGTGACTGGGCTGACGTCATACGTGGCGATTTTGCAAAATCACGTAACGTCGAAGAAGGATGAAAGAATACCTTGACCTCCTTTCTGAAGTTAACAGATAGTGAGAGAATGACGATTGAAAGAATGATGGACAAAGGGATTCAAACAATAAATAGTGTCTTACTGTGTTCTCAGATGAGAGTGTTCTCTGTCGACGCGTATCAAGTTTGGATAAAGTCCAGCTGTCAATGCAGCTTTGACAACTGGCCAGCTTTCAGAATTCGAATTCAGATCACGTATATCGCCGGATCCACGTGCTCTCACAAACCCGGAAGCACGTAACTGACCTAGAAGCTGCGTGCGCATTCCCACCACCATTTCCATTACGGCGGATGAAATAAAGTTTTTTTCACAGAACATACGTTCCCACCCACTCGACCTAGCATTTTGCCAACTTTGAAAAGCTCGCAATAAAGCCATGTGATCCGAATAGCTTCCAGCAGCGAATTTCTTGCGCGACACATTGGCAGCACGTTTCTGAGATGGTTGGCCAGGTAGAACGAATGGATCTCTAAGAAAAAAAAAAACTCATCGAACCAAGCATTTTCACTGTACTGTACACGCGTAATTTCATACTATGTCTTACTTACTTGTAGGCCAAGCAGCATACTATAGTCAGAATGGGATCAAGACATTTCAATGTCACAGCGTATAACAGCATCTTCCCAAGTCGTGGCTCCACTGGTAAATCTGAGAGATGAGTTCCCAATTCTGTAAGATCCTCCCATGGGTCAAGAGCATCGATAGTTTTTAACAGCTGCACCGCATTTCTCGTTACCACGTTAGATGGTGGTTCTAATGCTCTTTCAAGGTATTCAGCGATCGTTGTGTTTCCTGGCGCCAAGTGTTTAGTATGCAAGCATAATTCTTGCAAGGGCAATCGCAAGATCTCGGGAGTCTGATAAGCCTGCATGCTGTTGTACCGTATTGAAGAAAATAAACGATAGCAAATTCCCTTTTGACATCTACCAGCCCTGCCTTTTCTTTGCTTAGCACATGCTTGCGATATCCAATTGGAACGTAGCATGCATACGTTAGATAAAGCATCGAATGACTTTTCCTTTACCTTTCCTGAATCGATAACGTACACCACGTCATCTACCGTAATACTTGTCTCTGCTATGTTTGTGGATAATATAATCTTTCTAACTCCTTGCGGCATTGGCCGAAATATTCTTTTCTGATCGCAAGTCTGCATGTTTGAGTGCAGCATGAAAAGGCTGTACCGAAATCTTTCGTTCATCTTTCTCTCCTCGCCATTGATCTTCTCTCTCATGTTAACAATGTCGTCGTAGCCCGGTAAAAACACTAAGATAGATCCAATTGGCATCTTTAAATGAATGTGCAGAATTAAACTGAGCAAGAGATCATAGTCTATGTTCTCATCATTGAACGTATGATGATATACGTCTAACAACAATTTATCATCTTCGGAGAGAGATGCACTATTAGAATTGGTTATTTCATGGTCCTGCACTGTGCAGTCATAGGTCTTCATGTATGCTTCAATCAAGTCAGCGCATTCTGGCTGATTCATGTTTTTTGCCCAATCCAGAGCAGTCCATTCATTTCCGGCACGTATATTTAAATTAGCGCCTAGATTGAGAAGCTGTTCCGTAGTATTTATGCAGCCTCTACCGGCTGCTACCATTAATGGTGTTACGGAAGTCTTTGAGTGCTGATAATCGACAGAAATGTTCTCCGATAAAATAAAATGTAACAGTTGAGCGAAATTATCTTCCCCACCGCAGAGCCAAGCGTCGGATATGGATTTGTCCATTTCCTCTATTAACCATGGCTCGAGTTCTACTTTCTCAGCAACGGGCTCATTTTGCTGACCAAGAATGGGCGCCGGAAGTAGACACCGTTCAGCACCAGGATTGACCTTCGCACTTTGGGGCTTGTACTGTGTCCAAGACTCCAAGACCTTACGCTGATCCTTCTTGTTTGTCAGTTCTTTCTTCTTTGCCTGCATATCCTTGCTCATGTAACCTGTTATCTTCAATATATCCTCAAGGAAATAGCATTCGACGTCATAAGTTTTGCCGAGGACATTGATAACGGCGCAGTCGTTGAAATACTTCGCGAATATATCTACGTCCATTGTTGCGCTCATGAGAATAACTTTTAGTGATTGAAATTTGACCAGAGCGTCTTTCAGTGTTATTAAGAGAAAATCACAGAATCTATCACGCTCGTGAACTTCATCTACGATTATGTGGGTTATCATAGCCAAGGATGAATCATCTCCCATTAATGTTCTAAGAAGAACGCCGTTGGTACAATATGTTAACAGTGTCTTTGGAGATACTCTACTTTCAAGCCTAACTTGGTAGCCAAAGGTATGCCCTATTTTTTCATCCCTCTCAAATGCCACTCTTTCAGCCACCGATACTGCTGACAACCTTCTGGGTTGAGTACAAATTATTCTACAAGTTTGGTTTTTTTGTTGATAATGCTCCAATATATACTGAGGTACTTGAGTCGTTTTACCGCTACCAGTTTCTCCTGCCAGTATCACAACTTGACTAGAAGACAATGCTTGTAAAATTTCCTTACGTGAATTGTAAACAGGTAGAGACTTGCGAAATGGCAAAATCTCATGATTGGTTCTCAAGTGCGGTACTTGGGGTATACAATTATTCAACCTTCCCATTGTTGTAGTATTTGTATTAACTAAAAAAAAGAAAAAGGGAGAATAGTCTCTTTTCTTAATAACGAGAAGAAATCCTATTAATAATTCTTAGTTCTTAGCCTAATAATACTTACCATTAGTATTTACGACTCTTTCCCTTTCTGTCGGAGGAAGCAGATCCTGCCGCTCTTTGTTGCTTAAAGGAAACTTTTGTATCAAATTATAAATACCCTGTCTCGAAGGCCTTTGCAATTTAATTGCGGCATCAGCTTGAATTATGGTAGATCCTTCACGCTTATATACGGTCAAGAACCTGTTTGCTCCTTTTCTATAAAATTAAGTAACGAAATTGGAGTAATTAAAGAACAGAAACATATATTTACTTGTGAAAGTTGCAAACAACTTACCCACGACTTTTAGACTTCAATCCAAGTCCTCTAACAAGATCATGAATGTATGCTCGCTCTTCTGCGCTGTAAGATGACGGATACTCTAATTCTCTCTGATCAGGATCTTCCATTAACCGCTTTAGTGTTAGGTTTACAGCAATTCTTGTATCTTCGCCAATTGCTGAATGCTTTCGATTTTTACGTCGTGGCATTGTTTATGTCTTTTATCCACTGGTTACTGTAAGAATATCTATGTTCAATCAGATTCTACGATCCCTCGAGGTAATGACAATAAGTTCAACCATCAGAAGCAAATTCAATTTCTCGAGTAACGAATACAATATTTCTCAAGATCAATTCAATTTTCCGATACAGATAAGTTATAACAGCTTGTGAATCAAATATGAAAGAAAAAATATATGAATATTTTACATGGCACACACATCATTTATTTTTACTCGTAACGGCACGGTAATTACTAAACAATTATTAACAAAATATGTGTAACAATGTAACACGTTTTAAGGAAAAATGCAATGCCAAATCTTACCAGCACAACAGGTCAATAAACAATCACCATACTATTACGATATATGTAGCAATCGTAGTACCCGTACAGTTAGCGGTTTTTCTAGAGTCAAACTAGATGACAAGTATCGACAGTCGTCAATAAATAGTAGTCAAGTCGAATAATATAGATTTATAGTTAAAAAAATGAACTTTATAATGTAAATCAGTATAAACACAGGCCATATGAGCGACTCGGAAAATAATATCGCAGAAGATCAGCAATGTTTTATCCTTTCAAGTAACGAAATTCGGTATTAATAATAGAGCTGAATTACCACCGCAGCGCTGCAATCGCACAGTGCTATGGCGACTGGAAAACAATGTGAAAAGCGCGATTTTGAATGGAGAACACTAGTACTGATAAATTAATTAATACTAAAAGCCATACAACAGGTTTCTGAGTCTAAAATATATTTATGACTTCATAAATAAACCCCCTTTATGAACAAATATGATTAGCCAACCAAACGAGCTTAGCCTGTCGCCCAAATTACACTTTTTAGTTGCCATTATATGGTTCAAGTTCTTGCCTTCAAAAAAAGCTTTTTTAATTTACAAATGAAATGAAATTTAAAAAAAAAATTAATATACAAGTGGTAAATATAATTTAATTAATTTATATTTTTTCTCTCTTTTGATTCCTAGGAATGATAATTTATTCAGCATTAAACAAATAAATGATTATTAAACAAAGTTGGGTTTATATTCGCATTTCCTCTCTTTCTCAAATCTTAATAGATCTTAAACCCCATTCACGAAATTGCGCAACTATAACACAAAGAAACGTATAATCATAGAATTTTCAGCCAATATACTCTCTTTTATTTTTATTTACACCAAATCATTCGGCATTGTTTCACGCGACGATCTGTTAATTTGCTCATCGAATAAGTATCGTGTCGACGATGTTAATGTATCTCTTACGCAAGGATCATCGTGTCTCATTTTATCTGTATGCATTAAAGGGAAATGCACCTGTGCTCTCAATAGATAATGCGCTTACAGCGTAATCACAATAATCCACTGACATATAGAACTACTGCATGATTGCCGCACGCAAAACGTATCGAACGATTGATCGAGAATGGGTCCCTTACCACATATTTAATTTACACTTTTTCAAGTACTTTTTATATTTTAACCCTTTGAACTCGACTTTCCCCTCTCAGGCACTATAATATATGAAAAATGGCGAAATCCTGGGTGCAAAAGCTTAATAGAAATTGATCCACACTCACATCAGATGCACATCATGCACTTGTTTGTCTCATCCATGGACCTTATGGCAAGGATGAATTTATTAACAAGAAGAATATAAAAATGTTTTCGTTAACATATTCGACGGGGAGCCTAGAGTGTAATTGTTGAGTAACGTACTTGCAGGTGCAACTCTTTGTAAATAACGAAATTCAGTAAAGCAATCGGCCTTTGATATATTGTGGACCGATTATGGGCCGATTCCTCCGAAACAGTTCAATGCGTGAACTCTGTTTATCTTCAAAATGCAAGTATCTGTTTGACTAATCGCACAGTTAAATTAAATTTAAACGTTTAGCCATGCTGGTGAAATCGAACTTATATGAATGTACGAGGTCTCTGTTCTGGCAATAGAATCTGTTTAAATTATGTTAAAATTATTTCAATTAGAATCCTTAACATTTTTAATGAGTTTATTAAGTTTCTTTCATTGTCAAGCATTGTTTTATATTTTTGGAATATATCCCTCCGGCAAATTATGAAATGAGAATTGCTGTCTCGCGAAAGATAAGAAAATAATAGTTCGTACAAACTTAAAAGATTTAACGAGATAAATAAATTATAGCCTGTTGAATTAGTTCCATTTTATTGCATCAAAGTCGAGTATAGTAGTCGGTACCAATTCTTAACACTGATTCACATCGGGCATAAGTCGCAATCGGTACATTAAGATTTAGCTAAAGAACGATGCTATTTTAATTCAAAATTGCAATCGTCCGGTGAAAGTTATTAGCATAGATATATATTGATTTTATAATGTGCATTATAAAGTTATGGAAAATTATGAATCATAGCTCAGACTACTTTTTCCTTTCACTAGCCATCGCTATCTGCGCTTATAGAAAAGTGTGATTAATGATAGATGACATTAATTCGTAATAATGTAATCACGTGCTCCCCACCATTTTCTACCTCCTATATGACATCTCTGAAAGGTACTTGAGGTTATGTGAATTGCAAGAGGAGAAAGATTAAGTGGAAGGTGTAAATGGTTCAAATTGGTATATTGAAGAGGTATAATTGTGGCTGAACGAATCAGCTAGATAAGTCGAATCATTCTCCAATGAAAGATAACAGGTTTCATCTCAATCACAGTGAAAATGGTGGTCGCAGGCTTTGTCAAAGCAGCGATACGCCGACTATAATTTAACAAGGAAAAATTGTTGCTGAATGCCTACACGCCCACTAGTTTTGATAACATTGGACAGATTTCATAAGTACAGCATATATGCCACACGTAGACACAATGAGCATATTACGGAAAAGGTAAAACTTCATTATAGCTTGTTGATGTTATATATTTGAATTTATTTTGCGTCGTTTTTATATATTTTCAGATTGCACGACTTTGATGATGTTCTAAATGGTGAGGAAATAGATATAACCAGTCTTAAGCGACTATGTTTCCATGGTACGTACATTGATTTGGACTAATTGTTACATCTTTTATACAGTTACAAAAATGATAAATGGAACAAATTTTGATATATGACATTTTCCCTTGTATTTTAGGTACCGTATACACTTTTCTTAACTTGTAATATTGTTCATTATGCTTAAAGCAATTTTGATTTAGTTTTTGTCAGTATGATCTAATTGATTTTATTAATAGATTAGTATAAAATGTGGAATTATAATATTTCTTGGACTTTGTTCTTAAAATACTCTGTGGTCCAAACTTATCGTAACAGCTTATATAGCTCTTTTTGCATATAAAACGGTTCTTAGCTTTGCTGTAAGAAATATTGTGCTACAATTCATTATGTTTAGAGACTTACTTTGTAAATGTTTGGATTAATGTTATAGTGATCTGAATTTTTATTGAATTACAGGTATACCAGACGAAGGGGGCCTAAGACCACTTTGCTGGAAGCTACTATTGAATTACTTACCGTCCACGAGAGCTAGCTGGTCTGAAACTCTCTCACAAAAAAGAGAACTATATAAAACTTTCATTGGTGAGAAATGCAACTGCTTGGATCTTTTGTTCATGGATAAATTTTATTCAGGGCCATTTAACAATTATTTATTCATAAAAATGTACATACAGATGATCTCATAGTAATGCCTGGAGAGGCAGATGTGGATGGAGAACGTGTTGATGTCACATTACAAGATCATCCTTTAAACTTAAATCCAGATAGCAAGTGGCAAACATTTTTCAAAGATAACGAGGTCTTGCTTCAAATAGATAAAGATGTCAGGTAGTAAATAGTTTCTATTTAATTAGTTAATGTAATACAAAAAATAGCATAGGCATCAATCAAATTTGTATTATTTTTTTTTTTTTAAAGGAGACTTTGTCCAGATATATCATTCTTCCAACAAGGTACTGATTATCCCTGTGAAGCTATAGTAAATGTCAGTGGATCAAAACGTCTTCATCGTCGTGTACAACACACTGTACTTCGAAGTGCTAACGTAGAGAGGAAGGGACTTGGCATAACAAAGGTAAAGAAAAAAATTTGATTGCTACAAAAATTACATAAATTATGTTTTTTTGAAATCTTCATATTTCTTTTCTTCCCTGCATTCCCTATTATTGAAAGCAGCAGGTAGAGTATCAGGTTTAGTCCATCGGATGAGTCATAGCAATTAAAACATACAGTATTGATTCTTTAAAATCACATACATACCTATTTTAGATAGCAGTTTCTGTAAGAAAAGCTGTCGAAGATTATGCTCCACTGGCGGAAGGTGGTGAAGCACATTGGGAAGTCTTAGAGCGAATCCTATTCCTCTATGCTAAGTTGAATCCAGGTCAAGGGTACGTTCAAGGAATGAATGAAATTGTTGGACCAATATATCATGCATTTGCTTGTGATCCCGATCATCATTGGAGAGGTATCCAAATAATAACAAAACATTGAATAATTCTGTCTCTTCCAAACTATTCGCAAACTATTCTCTTTTCAGAACATGCGGAGGCTGACACATTTTTCTGCTTTACAAATCTTATGGCTGAAATTCGTGATTTCTTCATCAAATCCCTTGACGAGGCTGAATTTGGTATTAACTCCATGATGAGTAAATTGACACGTCAGGTTAAGGTCAATGATCACGAGGTTTGGCTTCGACTGCATCAACAGGAATTATGTCCCCAATATTACAGTTTCAGGTAAAGATTCAAAACTTCAATCGAATACTCGAATACCATTGCATTTCAACGTACTATCCATATATTAAAAATATCAAGATTTTTGAACTACGTCGGTAACGATGATACCGTCTTATACCCTTATCTCGGAAAGTTCGTTATTTACAGATGGTTAACGCTGCTCCTTTCTCAAGAGTTCCCACTTCCCGACGTTATGAGGATCTGGGATAGTCTCTTTGCCGACGAGAATAGATTCAGCTTTCTCATTCATATCTGCTGTGCCATGATCTTGTAGGTCTTCAAAATTTTAACGTTAAATAAAAATCTCTTACCTACGTCTTCTTAACTTTCAGATTGTTACGAGATCAATTATTGGCCGGTGACTTTGCCACGAATGTGAAACTCTTACAGGTAATGACGATACGATTAACAATATAAAATCATATAAAATCAAATAAAGCCATACCGACATCAAAGGAACTAATAACATGGCATTTCCTTTACCGCAGAACTTCCCGTCGATGGATATTCAAATCGTACTCTCCAAAGCAGCTGCATTGGCAGGGAAGACTTTGAATTCATCTTAACGAATGCCGACTTATATTCTTGCAATTAATGCGATCTTTGAGGTAATATAATTATAAGAATAATGAATGGATTCGAATTATCCTTGTATACGGTATAAGAGTAGAGAATATAAATTCCAGACTATATATATATATATGTACAATGCGTATCTTGGAGTTCGATGATATTTTTACGGTATTATAGTTTACTAAACTCCGCAATTTATAAAAAAAAGTCTAAGCATAATATATAAATTACAAGCCTGCCACATTGCCGAATAATATCGTCGGGCCTTTAAGCCGGATAAAAAATGTTTAGTAAAAAATCGCGGCTCGCTATTTAATCCACAATTAATTTACTTCGATTTTAATTCGAAGATATGTTCTACATACTGTCGCTTAAGCGTCACATTTGAAGAAGGGTCGAGGAACGACTTTTTTTTAAATACGATCAAATTAATGAAATGTTTTATATACATATATATCAGTCCCTTTAGACTACAATTAGATCATTGCCATTTGTATACACGACGGATATCGTTGCTGTGAAATTATATTTTATAATATTATTTTTCTAATGATCTGCGTCATTCATTTTACGTTTTATATAATAAACACTGTTATATTTGCAATCGCCTAATGTCAGACCAAATAGTCCTATCAAGTAATCCAAAGTCATTCTTCCTCGTTCGTTCAAAAAATATGCCATTGTCCTAGAAATAACCACCTGGTACACGGTGGTTAAAAATTTCGAGATTAGTTCCATTCCAAAGGGTCATGATCTTATGGTTCACAATGGTAAAAGAGTCCCCCGAAACTGGAACTGATCTCTGCTCACGACTAAAGAGTACAGACCTATTCCAATCCGTCATAATGAAATTCTCGTTAATTTGTTAAAGTCTGCAGTAACGTTAAAGCGAAGAGTAGCGTGAAAAAAAAAACTTTTGTAAGATCAACAATGACAGTTTAAGACAAGCATGAAATCGACAGGACGTATAAGTTCCTAGTAAAAATTTCGTTAAATTTCATCAAAATTTTCGTAACCCGATTCAAACAGAATAAGTATTCCCGGCTTGATTCACAAAGGGAATACACGATGATTACTATTAAATTAATAAACCAAATTCTCTCGCGAACTGAATAAACCTGAAATACGAGGATTTCATTTCGTGTCATCTTCTCTCAAATGCGATGATTGGACCGAAATCCAAGCGCGGAATACAAATCAGTATACGTTTCTGTTATCCGTGATTCTATACTGTGCACGTAACCTACAGAGTCCTGGCAGGTAGCGTGCATACAAATGATCCATATAAAGAAATGGGCGCGAAAATATGAAATGCCAAAAAGTGACAGGACTAAAGTACACAGACAAAAGATTGCGTAGAAAAATTGAGCGATAAAAAGATTTTGAATAAAGATCCAAAGCTCGCACAAGGTCAATAATTTTGGCCCATATGAATTTACCAAAATTGTAGCACTTGAAGCGACAGAGTATTTCCATAGTACATTATCAAAATCAATAAACAACCAAGTTTCTGGTACGTGAAACGAAAAGTGAATAATTAATTACAGGACTTTTATTTATATATATATATATATGTTTTTTTAAATTTACCTGAGCACCAATGTATGAAAACGCCCACGACCCATGTCGCTATCCTCGATGATCGCTGATTTATGTAGCATTGTGCCTTTAAACCCTCGGTTATATATGTACCGGGGTGTATCCACAGACACGGTCACTGGCTACAATGGATCTCGCGCTTCCAGTCGTTTTATTATTGTCACCCGGTATGCATTTTGTTGGTGCAACAATATCGCTCGCGCGTCACAGCGAAGCGTAGCGAATCGAATCACGCATAGGACATACCAGAAAGGACGAACGAGAGTCGTTCATGGATACGAAGGAGACAACGAGGGAAACGAAGAGGAATAAGAAGATGGCCGGTAACCTTCTGGATTCTACACCCTTGAATGAAATAGGCATAAAAATGGGCAAGGATCCGAAAAAATGTAATTGCGTGGGTGGACTTTTATGGCGGCTGATTGCTTGATTTATAATCTCACTCGAGCCGGAGTCCTGCCGACGGCTGCGTACATGCATATGCGATACCCGCGGATGTCCTTACATACATATACGTGAGATTTTGCAAGTTCCTACCCCATTCGAGAAGAGACTTTGCTTCTGGCAATTTTTACCGCTTCTCATTACCTAACCGACCCAATCAAACAGCTGATTGAAGAAGATTGCGACAAAAACAGGCCGATAACACGTCTACGATACACGCCCCCGTCGTAAAGCCTCTGATCCTGTGAAGATCGACTGGGCCTACCAAGCGCCGCTTTTGCTTAATCAGTGATCATGCATTTTACGAGGGTGCAATGAGATGATCGTTATACGAGGATATCATCTATGAACGCGTGGAATGGCCGCTATTTATTTTACCTGGATCATTTATTACGTTTAACGGTAAATACTTCCACGAAGTTTCCCATCCGACTTTACTACCGTTTATCATTAGTGGGATAACACCGATAAAATTAATTCCAGGTGTAATGTATATCTTTGACTGTATGAATGAAAAATTTATTTCTATTTAATGAAATTAATTTTGCAATATTTTTTTTCAGGCCTTTCGAAACTACGCAAACCAAAGATCCATATTGGATACCGGAAGGGATCTCTTCACGAAGATCCAGAGATGGAATTCATATTCCGTTCGATCAAACGTCACGCACCACCATCCCAAGACGCGAGACATGCTTGCACCTCTATGTATATATAAGGTCCATATGACCTGCACAGCCTCGAAGTTGACGAATGTGGTAAGATCAACTAAGGGTGACTGGCAGATTGTTCGCCAGCGATCTCAGCGGTGGTCCACACTGGGTAAAGATCGTTCCGACGAACGGATTGATGGATACGAGCCTCAAAGAATGGTCTCAGCCTTTTCTTTATAAACTCACCATGAAGACACACGTGTCCGCGGAGCCTCGTAGTACGTCACGCGCAGACCCAGAAAAGTCAAAGAGCAAAGGGCGGCTAGAAATTTCCTAAAAATCACTAGCAAAATTCGCATCGTGCGTCATTTAATTTCTTACCGTTAAAATCATTCCAGAGAAAGCAAATGGCGTACCGAGAAGTCATCGAAGCGATTAGTTCGTTGGTGGTCCCTGGTTGCCGGTGTCGCATCAAAGATCTTAATCATTTATTTGTATCTGTCCGTCCTCTCAGCATCGGTACCTACCTGCTAGTTCCTCATTGTGTACTCGTCGAATCCTCATGAAGCGACGGCGAGCTTGCGACGGCGTTACAAGACGATTTTATTGGCCGATCTCAAGAGCCCATTACGTAATAACTCTCCGCCATACGCCATCGATCCTAGATCAACGATAAACGATCGGTTGATACGTACCGTAAGGATCTTTCTTTTGGTGCTCGCCGCTGCAAGATGGCATTGATTACCGATCAGATATGCCACGTATAATACAGCTAAATACAAAACCGATTTTTAAATTCCCTAATACATTCACTCGCTCTCTCCCTCTTTATACCGCACCAATATGCACAGTATTTAAAGACTTTTTCACGCTTCTAATCTATACGTCTCGTTCCCAGTTTCCACTGCAACGCCATAGACTTTTTGCTTAGTCAGCTGAAAAATCCTGAGAAAATGATGCCAAGCGATATATCCTGCACAAGGCTGCAGGTGATCCATCTCCTGGAGGCCGATGTATGCTTAATACCCAGTTCACACGCAGTCACGTATAACACGCGTGCACGTACTACTTGATGCAGTGTGTCGGTGAAGAGGATGCACCGTGTAAAAGGTTGGGACGGTACTGTTAGAGACTGTACATGGTCCGGCGTCCCATATGGATATGTACCTGCCTACATTCCTCCACTAGAATCTTAACGGCTACACGTTTATCTCTCTCGCCATGGTATGGCATTGTGTGTATATCTATAGTTGCGTGTGTATATATATTATACATATGCTGCATATAAGACGCATGATGGATACATTAGAGAAGAGGATGGGAAGAAGGTGGAGAATCTCGCATCGGCGCTGTATTAATCTTAAACGCACGTCAATAATCAGGCACATTATATATCCTTGGCATCCATGATAAAAAAAATACCACCGAGTATATCGTATACGTCACGTTATCACATATCCGGAGCAGGAATGCCACGTGAGTCTTCCCTTCCAGAAATCTGGTTTATTGCAGTGTACAGATATATTTATTTTTTTTTTATTTTTACAGCTGGAACTCTTCATTGTACCTGATCATTTTGTTTCAACTATTTTACTCATCGATAGCCATCGTGAGTCACGTATTGATAATGGTATTCGGTTTTTGTGTAGTTCAATGAATTATTATTTTTTGAATATTTCTTTGTAACGATACATTTTTTTTCAGACTGATATCTTTTATCCGGAACCGCGAATATACTCTGAACGGGCTACGAGATAGAAATACCTAATAAAATATCTCTCTGGACCATAATGAAATCCTCACCCTCACGGTGCAACGGACTCCCTCAAAGTTTAGCTATCTCTAATGAACTGGTAGTCCGTTGGTTAGCAGGCACAGTATGTAGGCTTGTACATATGTAGCTACAGGGTGTTAGATAGGGGATTGGCAGCCCGTCGGGCTCCTTCGGTTCTGGAATAGGTACCTGTATGTGCTGATACAAATAAATCCCGTTAGTACTCATGGTAACTGAGTAACTATATATGTAGAATATATAGGACATATAGCATATATGCGATGTAAGCCAAAGCCGCTTCGAGTAACGTCAGCCTACCCAGATACAAGGGCTAACGCGATTTTCGCATCTGTGAATATTTGCCCGTAGCTAGTATTAACGTGGTACGTCATATAGGTATATAACGGGGACGCGTACGTACATATGCAGATCGGTTCGACCGTGTTCTCTTTGGGTTGAATTCGGCTAAACCGTACTGCTGGTATATGTACACTGCACTGCGCATGCGCGCGGATCTAATACGTAGGGTCGTCAGGTTGTTAGGTTAGGTCCTAGGGTGTTCATGCCGTTTCTTCACGTTATGGGGGAACCGGGAATTTACATTTTTACGGGATTATACGGGGGGTCGGACTCCTACCCGCTAAGGGATTAACGTTAACAGTTACAACTGTAATAATAGATTTGAGGGTGGTGTTGGGAATTTCATTGGGGCGAATGGCTGGTGGGGGTTGCAAAATAGGCTTTTTTTTTTAGAGACGTGGCTATTGTAATCCTTTCTAGGAATAGTGAAAAAAGAGAGACAGTAATGAGCTTTTATGGCATTTTTGTTTTAATTGGCCATATGGTGGTTCTGGGGAGTAGTTTTGTTTTTAACGATGGTGTTTGACAATTTGTTTTACGTAAAGGTATGTGTAGGATGAAAATCATGTAAAAAGCGGGTTTTTAAAATATATAAACTATGTGATATTGTTATCAGTAGATAGTTTGGGTGAATGCACTATAGCCATACTTGGCGTGTATAAATAACGTCTCTAGGGATATTTGAATTAGCCAGATCGTTGATCCTGTAATTCTCTCTGATCCTTGCCATCCCCTTTTCACCCCATAGTAGGGTAAATCCTACCGTGTGTCACATGTCGCCTGATGCACAGTACAAGATCATTTCTGGTCATTTAACAAGGTCCGTTCACCAATTGATTTTAAATTGTAAGGTACAAGGTAGATTGACAAAGTTTTTTCCTTTTGTTTTTTAAATTCTCTTTCTGGCGAATTTTTTACACCGTTACGTCGACGTTAATCAGCGCGATCGAGCCAAAAGATCAAAGGCCCTTCCTTACCACGGATGGTAAATTGCATGCAAATGAAAATGGAAGAAAAAAAAAAAAAGGAAAGAGTTCAAATTTTCTCCGACCCTTTCGTTCCTTCCTTTCTATATTTCCTGTGCCAAAGACGAATTTCACCCACAAATTATTCGGTTGTGCACGATTTAAAAGAGAGGCTGAAGAGGGTGAAAGCCCATGGACCACAGCATCCGTTATTGCCTTACAGATTACGCGAATGCTCTTATTAAGGAAATTTACAATCAATGGAAATTGATTATTCTCCCTTTTTTTTATTCTTACCACCAGACGTAGTCTTTTTTTTTAATATTATATTCAACGATATATGACACTACTGTGCGGATTATATTTTATTTTCAATAGCGCAGATCTTATTCGCACTTGACATTTTTTATGGGGATGGTCCAGCGGAGGTAAGGGTACACGGAGGGGTAGTATTCACGATCTGCAAATTTCGGATCAGTCAGTGTATTGTTTTTAAGACAGTGAATGGCGACAATAGAAGCCAGCAGCTACGCAGGGTGAAACGTTCGAGCCAGTCTGTAACGGGATTATAAGGGTTGCTAAGAAGAGAAACGCAGAACGCAGCATAGGGGTGGATCTGATCGAGGGGTGCGGACAAGTGGACCGAATAATCTTGACAGGGAGGTGGGACGGGCCTGAGGGAAGCTCGACGACTAATTCAATTCTTAATGGATCGCTGGATTTGCTTTTGAAAACCTGCCAAAAAACCGCACCGATCAAAGGAATCCCTCATTTTTTTCAATTTGGACAATATTTTTCATTTCTCATTTCCATACACTCTTACATAAAATTACCAAAAATTCTTTATACCGTCAGCGTTTAATCAAATTTTTCCAAAACTTTCTGTGACGTCTCAAAATTTTTGTTACATTTTCAAAGGCATAAAAATATTGATTTTCTTTCTTTCCTTTAATTGCGATAACCACAGTGCTGTATACTGTGTGACCCCTTTTTAATTTCACCCCAATTTGACGTCCCTGGTATTTTTATTGCAAATTAAATAGAATCGCGGCTTTCGCCATTGAAATTCAAAGAGCGGGTTCTTTTTATACCCAAAATAGAACGCCCTGTGTTGCCCACACACATGTCCTGGTCCCTTGTGTAACCATCAATGAATGCTCAAAATATTCTAGTGGTGCTAGCCCTTTGAGTATGTTGCAATGCTATTCATAAATCTACCGTCGTACCTAATAACTGAAATTATCACTGGAGAAATTATGGGATGATATGAGTTCAGGGAGTATGTGTACGAATGTGAGTGCGTGTTGTATATATGTATATATACGTATAGGGGGTGCTTGTCGACGAATCGAGTACAGGGGGGTGCATATTTAGCAATTATTCAACATTGTAACCAAAGGTATGCGTATGTGATATGTGGCAATAATTTCAATGGGCAGAAATCGTGCCTTCTTTTGAAATTGACATAAAAATAGGAAATTTGATAGCAATTTGAAAAATTTGCACAAATTTATTTATATCTGAATACTTTTATTTTTTTATCTATTTTATCTTACACTGGATGCTGCACGGTCGTATAAAAAATAAAAAATTCTATTTCGGCGTGTTTCGTTGCTTTGTGAGAGAGTCCAAAATCAAAATATATGTCTATAGATAAGAAGCTCGTGCTTATCTGCGCGATGGTACCTCGAAAAATAATAAATTGGTAGAGAAGAATTAGTTAATTATTATGCCTACGAAGTCGACTAAATGTTATGAAAAAAAATTAATAAAAAAAATATAACTTCCTCACTCAATACTATTGCATTCGCATTTAATTAACACTATTTTTCCATACGTTACATGCATTGATTAAAAAATTTTTCTAAAATATGTCATTACAAAAAATTTCCAAAATATTTCACACAAAATCACGTACCACCAAACTGCCGGTACATAATATTTTTCGAATATAAAAATAAAAAAAAATTCTCCATTGTTAACTGCACCAAGTCACCGGAACTAAGGTATTCCGTCTGCGTAGCTTTGTCAGGAGGGTTAGGTGTGTTTGCGATTTGGGATTCGCGAATCTGCCCGGGGACAAAAGAGAAGAAGAGCAGAAGGGAGATGAGCGTGAGGAGTCTATGGGAGGAGAGGGTGGTTCAGCAAAGAGTAGGGAGTAGGTGAGGGGGAGGGGAGGTGGACAACCATATATACGTATATACACAGGATGCGTAGCACTAGCCTGCGCAACATGGCGGATTGGCAAGAGGGTTGGTCCGGAGTGTACGACGGCTGATCAGGGAGGCAGAAGAATGAAATGATCGAGTTATGCCTGATTGCCGCTTGTTGTTCCAGGTCGATAAACCGAACCGAAGCCCAGTGGGTTCTGTCCTGTTCTACCCAATTTTGCGTATCCGCCAGGCGCCATAGGTCTCTCCTTCCAGGCGGTTGTACCTATATCCGACCTCCAGGCTGTAACGGGCTAGGCCTACGTTATTCAATTATTCGTACCGGATAGACGGTAAACCGTCAGGTGAGTTTGGCTCGTCCATTTCTGTTGTCACAGGATAAAAATTCCTATGGTGACCAAACTTACTGATATGTTCTTGTAATACGCATATAAATGTATATAGAAAGAAAATAATTTTTTTACCGTTTTATTATACGCCATCTTCAATGTCTCATCATTCGTTGACTTTCTTCCTGGAATCGATCTATTGATCGATCTCGAGTCTTTACTTTTGCTCGTAGATTTCGTAATCGTTGTTGGTAATACGCTGAGGCCAAGACCACGAGGAATGTAGAATGTAGAAGAGAAAGGAAAATACAGTACTGTACGTTTCTATGGTATATTCACGCGTATTGTGAACTCGCTTCACGCGCATTGCTTCGCAAGGTAGGACGGACGGGTCGGTATAGGTGGACGCTGTAATCGGTAACTGATACAAGAGAACTCGAATCGGATCGTAGCCACCACGTACGTGTGGTTCACGTGTGTTTCTCATATGCAAGGCCAATCATATTTGCTGACACGTCATTTTTATTCGTATACGTTATATTTATATAGAGGTTCGAATACCCTATCCTTCGTGTACCTTAGTGTTCTACCTTACCGACAGTTCTACAGTAATCCCTACTGCGAATTAGGTATATGGTTTTTTATTTTAAATAAAATTGAAGAAGTAGACAAAATTCGTATTCCGGGTGTACACGACAACCCGGTTCTTCATTAGGGTTTTGACTGGTTTCTGCGGTTTTACTCTTTTACGAGTTTTGCCACTTGTTGGATCAATCCTATTAGGATTACCCAGTGTCCACTGGTTCTTCCTTGTATCTTGGTTAATTTACTGTGTAACGGTGCACTACGCGGAGATTGAGTTAACGTTAAGATTAAATTGGATTTCGGTTTTGCTCTGGCCTTGCTGAAACTTAGTCATCCGACAAGACCCTTCTAATCCATTTAAGGTGGTGGCAGTCCTGGTGACTCTCGTCAATGTCGACGTGGTAGAGAGTTCAGAATTGGTGAGTTTGTTAGCCAGTGAATTTTGTCTTTGATATTTAAAAGAATCTCTTTAAAAATCTTTTTTTCTTTTATCTTTTCTTTCGTGTCTTCATTTCCCTTTGCTCCCCTCTTCATTTCTCTGTCAGGAAATACAAGCGTCAGCGACGCTTCCTGTTTGTCGAAGCCGCCGGCATAAACATCCTCGCGAGCTGGTCGGACCCTGCTGAGGACGGGCGTCGGCCGTGGACACGCCCAGCGTCGCGACGCTTTTATCGATCAAACTGTCGTCTACCCAGAGCGTCCATTTTACTTTTACGTGAAAACTCAGCAACGGCAAGCACCGACTTTCTCCTTTCTCTTCGTATTCATTTTGACAAATGTTTTTTAGCCTCCTTATCAAACCAGTGCACCAATCTCCTCTGGTTACCGTAGAGGATCACGGGTATATGAATCTCAAGATTTTAAACCAGGACATTCGATTAATGGGATAATTAAGGAATTTTTCTTTGGATATTTCTCTCGCCAGATTCGCTATACACTACATGAGTTAGGGTTAGGTGCGCCACTGGACCAAGCTTATAGAATCGTATATCTTTCTACAGTGGCTTATCATATTTATGGGAGCCACTGAAAGCGCACGACATGGAAACCGCATCTGTCCGCGTGCATATTTTTAAATACCAATTCACTTTGCGATTCTACCAACCTGACTCCTCGCCATCGGCAGTCACGAGGCTTAGCAATTTACAGGCCACCGTATGTGAATTGATCTGAGCTTCGCCTGTATTTAAATTGCCTTACGAATAATGTTTTCTTGGGCCATGTAAATAAATGTGCATTCTCGTCATTAAAACGAACGATAAAAAAGACCAATTAAAAAATACACAAAATCCACTTAAAATGCTTGTAAAAAATATTATCGACCATCATCGTTTACCAAACTATCCGTATACGTAGCAACAGCGAACATGCATAATAAAGAAAAAAAATTATGAATAATAATTACCAAAAAATTAATTTTTTTCAATAAATGTTTAGCAAGCCTATTTTTTATAGTACAAAAATAAAACGAATCCGTTTATAACGGCATCCAAGGGACAGAAGAATGATGTAGTACTAAGCGGACTAAGTAATAAGCAAAATGAAAATTTCTAGAGTACTTATATACTAACCAAACTTATAAAGGGACAAACAGGATGCAATATGCACTGGATCGTTACAAGCGTTTGTAATAACCAAACTCCACTGTATTTTACTGTCTACTCCTATCGTATTCTATCTGGCATGAGGACTTTGTCAGAAATGACGCTTTTGCTCTTGCAGGTATAAAAATAATTATTGACTCTCACCTGTATTGAATATTCAATCCATTTGATTTCTCTATGATATAAGGGTGGCCGATGGCAGACTGCCCCTCGTCAAGAGTCGCACGAGCACTGAATTCGTTGATTCGAAAGAAATAATCGGATTAGCGTTTAATACTACCACGAGCCTCGGGATTGTTCATTGTAAGTGGTGACTCTCATATATATACATATCTATACCTATATATAATATAGCTATAGCTAGAGGTATAACCTTGGTCTCTTTAGCCGCGTCCCGGTGAACAATACAGCCCGTGGGGGTTGAAATCGCATCGGAACCCCGCAACTGCCACGTGGCCCCTATTACATAACATTAGACTTACACCCTCTTTAACCACCCCTGCCATTCTAGAACAGGACGCTTCCTGACTCTCTTCTGCGTCCAGAATTCTGAACCTGATCCCACGCGAGCTTCTCGAGCGTGATTGTTCACGATTCGCACGCCCTTAGTCAAATTTTACCCGTCGCCATAGGGTTACCTAACCTCACGGCCAACTATACAGAATAGATACTGGGCACGGTGAAAGATCAAGGGATGATACGAATTCGCAGGAGCCGCTAAGCTCTGCAATGGTCCATGGGAACAGGTTGTAAGCACGGTGCTCGGGTGCCTCGTAAAATCCATCCAAGACAATTAACCACTCTGATCTGAATTCTTCCTGGAATTTAATACTATGGGCGTATAATCATTTCACGGAATTAGCCTATTAACACGTCACGTTATCTTTAATTAAACTGTACTCACTTTTTTCTTCAATCTTTTCGCTGTACGAGAAACACGACTGATTGCACGTCACTGTTTCTTTCGGTGTCATCGCTGTGAAGTATTCAGATAGACGAAACGGCTCCATCTCTATCAGGGCTGTTTAACAACGCAGAATTTTCGTGTCCCGATGTGAACGCGTCGTAGACAAAGCAGAACCGTCCGTTTTAAACCGTAGCGAACGACTCGCCTAGAAAATGGTATCAAGTTGACGTTTTTATCCCGCAGATGGCGCGCGAGTCGCGGTCAACAATGTGCCGTTTTAATCGAATCGCGATCCTCCTGAGAAAATATTTTTCTATAGGATTATAGGAAGATTTCCTAAACCAGCTGATATTCCTTGGTCATCCAGTGGACCTCTTCGTGCAAGAGACGGTCGTGGGTCTTTGAAATTCTTCCGAGTCTCTTTAACCTCGAACGAACATTCCGGGCTAGTCTCGCGCCTTACGTGATGTAGAGTGAATGTTGGGTAGGTGGATTTTGTGAGGTTAGGTTAGCTACAGTTTTGATGATAACGAGCGGATTTGCAATCACGGATACATTGTGCGATCCTGCTGTTAGCTAACTTCAAGAGGGATGAAACTCAGACGCCTGAGATCACAGAGCAGGAAGCTGAGCGTGATGGCACACGCGGTGGAGGATGAGGAAACTTCAGACGAGGGTAGTGAGTGGAAATACGAAAATTACGTGAGTGTAATATTCACAGGATTTGCAATCTACGTAGGATACATATCCGTTGTAACTCGTATCATGAATTCTTTTGTCGGACTGTTAATTATGCTGAAAAAATATCGAATTGAAAAGTGTACGTAAAAGTCAGCATCGTTGTCATAAACAGTATTCAATTATTTGCATATCCGGTAAACTATTTTATTATACAACAGCCTGTATATTTCGGATACTCTCTGTGTACCTTAGTATTAACATTTTTTTTAATTCCTGATACGTTGGCCCTCACTCGCCACAGGTGTCACGGTAATGTTTACCGAAAAGAGACGGGAGCGTCATTCAGAGTGAAGTATAAGTAGTGAAAAAAAAATGCGATGAATGATAAAAAAAGAAGAACGAAGAACAGAAATATAGAGTCAAGGGATGTTCGTTCGACGGATTTTCCGTGTGTTTGCACAGCAGGCGGCTAGACCGAGCAAGTGACATGTCATGCCGCTTTCTCGAATTTGTATTCTTTTATACGATATTCGGCTGACAACAATATGTCGCTCTGAAACGTGGAAGAGGAAACGTACTCTGGGCCATAGGTGGTGTCGTTACCAGGGAGGGTAGATGGCTCGTTCGAGGGTTGTAGAACGCATGGGCGTGTCGAATGCGTATGCGAACAGGTCAACCCCCTTTATCATGATAATGCGACGTGTGATCGCGTTTTGAATACGCAGCGCATTACTCCAGTAAGGCTCAGGGCGATAATGGTAAAATTTAGTAAAATTCAAGGAAATTCAAAATATATTTTTTCTCATTTGCAATTCTCCTGCTGCTCCACTTAAAATTCGTAAAATTTACAATTGAAAGGCGTCCAGTCCATAAGCTTGGCCAGGGTGATTAATTTATTGAAATTATTTATTCTCCGATTACGCGACAAATAAATACGTAACTTTCTACGCGATAAGTGATATCACCTGATAAAATGATTTGCTTGTATCAGCAGTTCACAAATTGCTGTCCGATCCATCCTCACCAAGATGCTCCCATAGATCATCCCAGTGTAAGATGCTGGAGACACTTTTGGAGAGTTCGCATTGTTCACTGGAGAAATACCGGCAAAGGAACCCTGGGGTTTGCACGAGTCTCTCCGAGTGTCCCTTGGATGTCCTGCAAGGACCTTTGTCCAATGACCACTACACCATTCGAATAATTCGACTCCCATTTTTCTCGCATTATACTGGGTAAGCGTTACTAATGGCCACCATGGACCACTCATCCTATCCGATCCCTCCTGCCTATGCGACATATGCACGTAGGAGCATATAAAGAGTATAGCACGTGTAAATACGTATAGGCGTGCGCTCATATTCAACAATCGGATACGTATAACCAGGTATTTATTCAACGCGACGAATTTTTCACGTCAAACCTCCGTTTTCTCTTTTTCATTTCTAACACCATCTTCTTGCTTGCAGAAATACTCAGCGACGACTATAAATCGTACAATTTTTTTACGATCCAGTATTACGTTCACCAAACAATGCAGTCATAACCGAATACCGATTGGCGGGAAGAATTCAAAATTTTTTGTCTCCTTTTTTTCGCTGTTAAAAATCTGTACGCCATAGGAAAACGTAATGGCGGTGAGAATCCTCGGTGAGATGTAACGTGTAGCTATTTGATTTTTTGTCATCTTGTTTCTTTTAGGAAAAGAGATATCCCTGAGAAAGATATACCTTTTGGTGTCTAAGAGTGGGCATTTTCTCTCATTGAAAACAGGACCACTGAGGGCTGTCATGGGACGAGGGCAAGGAGGAGGGTGGTTTGTCAGGTGTGAAGTGTACGCCGTGTCAGTGAGAATAAGGATAAAAGAAAAGGGAAAAGGAGTCAGAGACGAGTCAAGGACCCCCGGGGTGCAGCAAGATGCAGATGCACTTTTGCCCGAAGCTCCGAAGGGAAAGGTCTGGCAAAGAATCGCTAAAATATTTGTCTTCCGTTACGAATGCTCCTCTAGCTCCGTATTTCGAGCGGTCCTCCGTGCAGGACTGTATATATCCACATATTACATAATATCCCTGGACAATTACTTTGCCCAAGAATTTTGTCGATACAAGATGAGAAACGTTAAAGGTATTTATTTTCAATTTATAATAATATTTTTTAAAAAATTCATATTCATCCTGGCATCTCACTCTCCTAGGTACGCATACCTATCCCAAGGGTTAGACTGCAGTAAAGTTGGAGAAAGGGACAGACAAGATCATGCAGCTTGTATAGAAAGGCAACGTGCACGTATATAGCGGGTGTCGAAAATATATGTGAGTAGGGCATACATGGATACACACATGGTCTGCCTGCGGAGAGGATCCCAGTGATAAAAGGCGTTAGTCCATTCCGGGATGATTTATGTGTCGGCGCGGCAGAAATACAAACAGGTGCCCGAACCCCCTCGAGAACCGAAACTCATCCAAATAAAAAGGGGAAATAAAATATATCTAGGCGTAAATATAAATGGAAGGGGGCCCTCCTCCTACCCCCCAGAGTATGCCCTTGTGACTTTGGACGAAGGCGGGGGAGTTTTTCATTTTTCTGTCTCTTCGCTATTTTATCATAAAAATTCTTTACGCCTTGTAGTCACGGTAACGTTCAATTCCGTTGCGCATATATATACATACTATATATGTATACATCGCGGATGTTTTTTAATCTCAAGATGGCGCATCTTTATGTGAAAATACCTGCGCGTATTTATCTGTTTATACGGTAACACGTTACGCATCGACGAGCTAATGTAATCTTACATCTTCACATCTGACCGACGTGTATATAAACCAAGTAGATCCTCATTGTCAGCCAGTGACAGAAAGTGGTCTTATCTCAGAGGATTTCCCTGCGGGTTATAACAGCACTGTGCACAGTGACACGAGTCTACCTAGTTCTTGCCATTAAATTTATTTTATCCTCGGATACCTATAAAGTTACAAATATTTGTATTAAGAATCACCCGAGGCGAACCGAACGAGCGTGAATACATTAGGGAAGTAAAATTATCCCAATATCAAATAATACGTCTTACGATTTATTTATCGAAATATCTTACTCGTTCGTTTAACTTGAAAAACTTGCTTTGTCGTGAACTAAATTTATTTGATTCAAAAAAAAAAAGTCATGGCTCAAATTATAGTTTAATTATGGTTATCTTTAACTGGAGACATATTTGTATACGCACTTAACATTTCATATTATTATTACAACTACTACCAACGATGGCGCAATTGTATCTATTACAAAACTTTTCTCCAAATAACTCTGTATGGCACGATACTCTTTCCGAAAGTACAATTATTTTCTCTATGGACCCACGAATGTACCAACCCGCATACGTACTCTTGATATGTGTTGTACACGAGTAATGACGTAAAAGGGGCGTGCCGTGGGCGGGGCTTATTTTATAGACTGCGTTTTCAGTCCGCGAGAGGCGCTTCGGTTCGTCACTCCCCTGTTCGACACCCTGGGGCAACACACTGATACACCTTTCTCTGTTTCTTCTCTTGGTATATGCGTAACGTAGGACTGCGTTACGCGTTACCAATGGTAGGGGCATGATCGGGACTTCAGTCTTCTCCGGACCACGATTCGGATCGGGATACGCATCTTGGGCAAAGCGTGGTACCCTAACCTTAAAGCGTGGGGTCATTATAATTGTTATTATTCTTGTTCGAATTCCACCGCGAATCTGTCGCATCGCCGTGATCTGTTGCGTGACGCGCTGCTTGCTTTTAATCTGTGCAGGAAGAATATCTGTGCGCGACTTTTAACACACTCGTCAGGCCAATTGAACTAGCGTAAACGAACGATGAATGGAGAGTTATTTGTTTTGTGACGCTTACTGTCATCGTCTCGGATTTAAAGATGAAGGTATGACTATACAGTTACGTCAGATATACATGTATACACGCAATGCAAAGTTTGATTCAATCCATCAAATTTTTGTTATTTACTTTGACTTTTCATTTGGTAATGTAATATATCTTGGATAATTTGTGCGCGCAAGGAAAGGGATGATTTTTGGAAAAAAAAAAAAAATGTATCAGTATTTGGACAAGAATTTTCTGGTAGCAGTGCAAACTGAATTCAGTCAAAATTTACCACTGTGATTGCACGTCTTGCTGGTTCAGTTTGTCAGTGTTACTATAAGTGTTATTGCCTAGAAATTTTGTGTTCAAATACAACAATTTCGAGTTTGCGTTTGGATACGTGACGTCAGGCAATGGCGACAATATTAGCCGTTAGCTGTTTGGATAAAAAATTAAACAACGCGTGACCTAGGATTTTCAAAAACGTAGATAATTGGTCTTACGATTTTTCTTAGGTCCTTCGGTATGATCAGTGATGAAAATTTTCTTCTAATTATTAACCGTACCGAGCGTAGTTACAACGACAGGAACTCATCAACGGCTCGCAACCCAGGAAAGATTGATTGCCAGCATCTATCACGTGCCCATTCTTAAAGCTCATCTCTCGTATCGCTAGCAAGGCGACTAAAAGCAAAGCGGCTGGTTGTAATTTTCAACGTGCGCCTCTTCGATGACTGTTTACGATTACACCTATAGGAGCGTAGACCCGTGCAATGGTCCCCGGTAGTCCTTAAGGTGGAGACGCTTGACCCCTGGACGTTACAATATTTTTCACCACGTCCGACTCGTCCCCGTCGCACGGGACGTCGGGGCCAAATAAATGATTACTTTCATTATTCTTCGGTGTTACTTGCTGATTGCGTTCCTTTAGGCTGGCTTTGTATTGGGACGAGCTGGAGGAATTGTTATGGATATGTCTGGTCGACTTAATTTTTTTTAAGTATGAACGAAGCTTAAGGGTCCCGTGAGGGAGATTTTGTTTATTATCGTTATGAACCCTACCGATAGCGTTACACCTATAGCCACGTAAGACCGTTTGGATAAATTACTATAATTATATCGATAAGGCTTTCCTGACGGCGGACCAATCCAGTCGAGGATTCTCTTGCGGGTAATAACGTCGGGGGTTCCCCCGTTTCGAATAATCGGGTGCAATCTCTCCCGTTTATCGTAATTATGGTAATCTGCGGTATTCTGGATTTTGGGTGGAGGGAGGTACTTTTTCTATTACCTACTGAATTATGATTACGTTTTGGGGTTGATTGATTGGATCGAGGCTGGAGGTTTTTGAAAAAAAAAATTGCAACGCGCTTCGTTATGTGGTACCGGGGAAAATCTGTATGGATTTAAAAACTTATTTATTCGTATTTAGTATATTGTTCGTCTCGTAACGAAAAATAGAAAGAAATACGTTTTCCGTCACTGTGTGCGTATGTAAGGTCGCATTCCAGCATACCGTAAATTACTCTATGGACCATTTGGGGAGTTGGTCTTGGGTGCTCGTAAACTTAGAAAAATGTAATAAAGAGCCGGTCAGGAGTCTCCCTGGTCCAGGAGGTTGTTATGTTGGGTCTTCAGGTGGGACCAGGTTCCGTGTTGCGAGTGACTGTCTTACCGTCGCGGCACGATCGAGCTCTTCTCGCATGAGACTGACACGCGTTGTGGGTGGACCTTTAAGGTGGCAAGTCGGGATGAGATTGAAAAGCACAAAGATATAAATCACAGGTGGGGAGGCCGAACGCCTTCAGCAGATCATAAATCAATTGGCTGTCCTGTTACACGTGAAATTATTATAGGGGGCCGCAAAGAGATGAAAATAAAGATCTAAGGAAACGGTCGTTATCTCTTGAAATTACCTGTCGTCGGACTCGTTATGCTTATTTCCATTGTTGATATCCAGTCGTGTACTGGCGATTTGCTACTTTTTTTTTTATTCCTCCACTACGATTGGCTGTCTTGCCTATTGTATCTCGGGCGCGAAACACGTGGGTAAATTCGTGAGGTCGTTTATTAATCTTTCGATAAAATAATATCGACTGGGCCATAAAGGGGTAATGATTGTTTCTCGGTGGGAGAATCGTGAACTCATTGATTACCTGCTGAGTGGCAGTCGAGTTCTTTGTACGTGAAACGAATTAACGAACGAAACGAGGACAACGTGGATTCGCTTGCGCGCAGAAAAATTATTAGTAGCAATAATTAATATTTGGAGAAAAACAAATTTTTTTGCTGCTACAAAAATTTTGACAAAATTTACCATTGCTGTTGTAGGTGTCGGTATAGTTTTTATCAATTTAAATGGAGACGTTTTGACAGGAAATTTTTTTTTTATATAAATATCGACTATCGCTGTAATAATCGTGACTATATATATTTTGCAAAAAATTTTGAAAATTTAAAAAAAGATTTGATCACAGCCCCATTTGTGGCACTGTGACTTGGTCGCGTCGCGATAAAAGATTTTTCGTGCAGATAAGGATTTAGATCTTTGGGATCGGATCCTTCCCACGAAACCGACTAATTAATTGATCCCTTCTTTATACCTAGATTATACAGCCTCTTCCTCACGGACTTAATTAATTAGTTTCTTGAACGCGAATCAACGCGGCGCCGGCAAAGCGATCTGGCCGGCTATTCGACTACGATACCGTCCGGTGTAATAAAGAGGAGAGATAGAAGAGGCTGGGAGGGAGGGAGGGAGGGAAAGAGAAGGAACATAAACAATGATCGGATCTCAAAAGAAATGAAAAGAAAGTAAGAACCAGACGATCTGGGAATAGGTACGTGCTCGATTAATTGTAAATTGCGCGAACATGGATAACACCTTGTTACGTACATACATTAGAAATGCCTTCGGCTGAGCCATTGTTCGAGACTTACCTAACCCGACCCGAGGATCAAGACGAAATTTATAATGGGTGCGAAGCGATGCTATTCCTTCGTATCGCAGTCATTTATCATACCTAACCTTAATTATTTTACTTTGTAATATATTAATTGAGATTTCGAAACGGTTCTGGTTAAGTTTCTTGCGAGCCATTAAGATTTTTGAAAATCTTTTAGGAACTTGAGTCTAAAGTCCGAGGTATAGGACGTTTTTTTGTTGTTGAAATTTTCATCAAACGAAATGAGCATTTTTTGTAATTTCTCAACGAGTCCTTGGAAATTGATTTATTCTTTATTTTTTATATGGGAATTGCATTCTGATATGCATTCGAAATTACTGTGTGAAAATTGGCGATTGATTCTTAATATTAATTTCCAATTAAAAGATACGACAGGTTTGAAATTTTATAGCGATATCGGACATTCGTCACGAATGAAATTTATCAAAAATAAGAAATATAAAAAGCAAATTTATAGATTTTGAGGAGAAAGGAAAATTTTATATTATTAATTTATCAAACAATTTTTCTTTATTTTTCAGACCGAGATCGAAACGGACCCCGATTGCCCGGACAGCTTGATCTGTTCGAACAACAACAACAACAACAACAACAACATAACAAAGTCAAAGAGCAGCATCAACGAGAGCAACGATGGCGTCGAGATGGACTGCGGGGGTTGCGGGGAGAGTGTACGGGAACGTACAGTTTTGTGCGTAGGGGGTAGGACCTGGCACTCGAGGTGTTTGAAGTGTTGCGCATGCGCAAGACCGCTTCACGATCAGCATTCCTGTTTTCTGCGCGGCATGAGGCTCTACTGCAGGCACGATTACGCGCTGTGAGTAGAAGCGCTGAAAAAAAGATACAAAAAAGAAAAGAAAAAATGTATCTAGTGTATATTCCTAGTAGCCCCTGGTATTAATGCACCGCAACCAGTCCCATTCGTTTGAACTCCTACAGCGTAAAGGATACCCCGATCCTCGATCCTCCTGGGTAAGGATTATAGATTATCGATAAAGTGTACTACAGTGGCACCCCCGGTGACTTGGACTGGAACTAAGATGATCTTAAGAAGACGTTCCCCGGCTACCATGGCAGCACCTCCGCCGAATCATTTGTTCGACTTAGCTCGTAACTCGTGACACTTCCATAACCGATATCAGGACACCCCGTGGTCCATCGGGTACACGTGGTGGATCATCGCCAGAAGAGGAGGCTGGATCAACGGCGCGTGACTCAATGAATTTCAATAACTCTTTGTCCTTGAACTCGCTGCATTTGCCATTCGATATATCGATTCGCCAAGGTCGACTCGAGCGACGGTACCGACTCTTCGTCTGCCGGCGACTTCCTGAACAAAGGTCCTGACAACTTTTTCTGACCTTGCTGTACCTCGCTTCGTACCCGTGAGTGCATAGGTGTAGATACGAAGAGATATAGACAAGGAAAGGAAAAATAAGACCCGTCGCCGTTGGGTGATTAATGTCTTCCGATGCACTCTTACGGCAAGGACCTCACATACTGCCGGCTATTCATGTCGGCATACGTGTATCCTGAGTCCCAGATAGTCACGCACCCTTGGATGATCCTGATGAACTTTCATCTTGGAAGTGATACCTGGGATGTTCAGTAAGAAATTTCATGATAGGTTCCAGTTCCGGGTGCTTTGGATAAAAGTATAAAATTGTTATTATTCTATCGAGAGAAAATCTGGAGGATTGAAAATTTGTTAAAAGTACGTATAGCGCGTTAAATATATGTGTGTAGACATGAACGTCCCGCGGAGGGTCTTCGAGAAGACCTCACAGAGGAAGCAACCTGCGTATTCCATGTGCGTGGCCTATCTGTCTCATTCCGTAGGTTAATGCCGAGTCACGAGTCACGCGAGTCAGAACTGCCGAGTGTCAGTGCCGAGAAGTAAGGAATTCGCCTCGTAAGGCCCCTGGGCCAGCTGTGATCATCTTCAGTGCGGCGCGCGCTTTCAACTAGAAATCGTAAGGCCCCTCTATCCCGCGAACGAAGCGGGTGTCGAAGGACTTTTTTTTTTAAATTTCGTCCTGGTGGTCCTTTCCGAGTGTTTTTCGTTAATGACGAAAGCTTACAGGAAAATCCTGGAGAACTTTCGAATTTGAACTTTTCTACAGGTTAGAGATTACAGTCGATGCGCCTTTTTCGTGTATGAGTTATGGATCAGCCCGGGGAAAAACAAATGAATAAATTAGGGCGGGGCAATTTGGTAGCCGACGTGCGGGGCCCTAAGGATTTATACGGGAGGCCCTGTTGCTCGCGATGCCATGTATATAGAGGGTGGCGCCACTATTTATGTAAATGAATTTCATAGATACTCCAAGGATACAAGGCAGATTAGAGTGGCTTACCGGGGTTCGACGTTCATCCCCCGATACAGGGCCGTAACAAGTTGGGTAGCGTCTGGCTGGTTCTGGTAGATTCGAGGCTCCTAGGCGTGTCCGTATCCTTTATGATTAACATAACCAATAGCCGAATGTATACCGATGGACCATGACGATGCGCAAGAGGATTCACTGATCCCTTCGTCTTCCTGGCTTACCATATTTTTCCATACAATACCTAACCTCACTTTTTACTTTACGCTCTGTCCTAGCTCCCTCTCTGTGCACGTGCACCGATACCATTGGAACACAGAGACATTACTGCTGCGTCAAAGGAACACGCTTCCGAATACCTGACTCTCTTCACAGACATTGGCCAAACCCGAACCTTGTCTGTTCCTTCTTTCGCAGGACCTTCGGTGCCAAGTGCGCCAAGTGCGGCAGGAGCGTCGGCGCCGGGGACTGGGTTCGCAAAGCCAGAGACAGGGTCTACCATTTGGCCTGTTTCGCCTGCGACGCCTGCTCCCGTCAGCTCTCCACCGGGGAGGAGTTTGCTCTGCTGGAAGCCAGGTTGCTCTGCAAGGTTCATTACCTTGACGTTGTCGAGGGTAACAACACCTCGTCCTCGGAGGACTGCGATTCCGAGCACGGCGGAAAGGGCAGCAAGACCAAGAGAGTCAGGACCACCTTCACCGAGGAGCAGCTCTCCGTTCTCCAGGCGAACTTTCAGCTGGACAGCAATCCGGACGGTCAGGACCTCGAGAGGATAGCCCATGTCACTGGGCTAAGTAAGAGAGTGACCCAGGTCTGGTTCCAGAATTCCAGGGCGCGACAGAAAAAGCACAGTGGCAAGATCAAGACTCAAAGTAAGTTCCGTCTTAAATTTTTCATTTTTTCAAGCAATCTCAAAATTAATCCACACTACCGGAAGTCTTCAAGTTCAACTACAATTCCAATACACTTTCAAGCATAGTCTGCCTTGCGTTCTTATCGCCATTCCTGGTTCCTCATTACCCCTTTACGCTTGTTCAGTGCACCACTCGCCACCTCTGCAACATCATCCTGGCGACCTGTACCCATCTGGCGTCAACGTGGTCGGAGCCTACCTGGGTAACTACCAAGGTGGCAGTGTAGGAAGCGAAAGTCCAGGAAGTCCACTGACACCCCTCACGCCGTTGACGCCACTCACCCCCACAACACCGACTCATCTTCAGGCTCAATTCTGTCATCAGAGTGGGTAACTTTCCAATGATCGTCAAGAGCCACCCCCCCCCCCTTTCCCACCTCCCCCGCTCTAAATCCGCCAAACTGTCATCCCTCTGTGCAAGCTCATTTACCCTGTCAAATGATGGAACCTTGTTCCAGGTAATCATCCGGGCGCCAAGGCCGGCTAAGACCAGACTCTCTAACCATGTTTATATTTTTTAATTTCTTTTTTCTTTCTTTTTTGTACATTTCCCTCCAACCCTTTTTTTCCATCCCCAATTTCTTCTTGCTCATCTATGTACATATGCCAAGGAGGTCGGGGTATCATTGTAAATAGATATTAGCTAGAGACTAAGGGCAGATGTGCATCTACCACTTTATTTATTCCATGTCCACTATAATCATGTACTACACAATGTAACGCCTGTGCACCAAGTGGATGGTATTCCAGGTAGAATGATCCACGAAAATTGTATAAAGTCTGAGGAAACGGTACATGAGTAGCCGCCTTTGTAATATGTAACGTACGTAACGCGTGATGTATAAAAAGAGCGAATCTTGGAATCGACAGTAGATCCAAGGCGTTAGTTAAGGTCGTTTACATACACGAGAATAAGTGGCTCGTGTTAACGTTATAAACCGTACTGTTAAAAATAAAAAATTCATTGATTGTTAATATCGTTTATTTATTTGATCGTTAATCGCTTATGGATATTTTCATGGGAGTTTAGAAATAATTTATTTACGAAACTTATGTATGCCTGTCGTATATTTCTCTTATTAATTCTGTATACAATATTTACATCAAGATTCACCTACAGCTTCCGATACAAATGTTACAGCGAGAACCATGCAGAATCATATTTCTTTGATAACCCCCGACACTATTTCATTCCCCTTTTTCGCAGAGGAACGTCTCGCGTGTTTGTTGCTCCTTATAATTAAATATGAAAAGGAAAAAAAAAAAATCAGCAAAATTTATATATATACCATTCTTTTCTTCTTAGCCGAATAACATTGAAAAGGTAGATAGATTCATTTTTTTTTATCATTCGATATGCATTATCTATTGGTAATATGACTGTCTGGAGATCATTGTCAAAGCGTTGATAGGTGCAAGCTTTAAAAAGCCTTATAAATAATGAAATAAAAAAAGGGTATCTATATGATACATATTAGACGAAGGATAAACGTATGTACAACAGATGTAAATCTTTAACGTTTATGCACTAAAGTGCTTAGGCCACAAGGGCTGGTTTACATTGGATTAAATTGAACTGAAGATCAGTGCGGTCGTTGACCTGAAAATTCGAAAGAACGAGCAACGATATAAATATGTAGAAACAAGGAGGTATATTTCATAGCGATGACGTCATCTTAATGACAGATCGATTGGCACCTTCAACATTTTATTTTAATATTAATCTCAAGCCGACGGCACTGGGAATGTATATAAATATCTATATGCAACTATTTATAGGTATAGTACGAGGTCCTTGGAAAGTGAGTCCAATTTTTTCGTCCAGCCAGACATCTGAGAATCCAGTCGATCTTCAAAAGTCCTTGGATCCCTGTGCGAGTAGCCTTACGGACCAGTCGGATTCCTCCTGGAGGAATCACCTCGGGACGTTTCACAAACGTCTCGGGACCTCAGGGCGCGTACGAAGTCCTCTTCGCTATTTACAGTTTCCAAAAGGACACGGGGTCCTCAAACTTCGTTCGGCATAGAGAGCATCATAGAGTCCTGGGACAACTCGTCCATAGACTGTTCCGAACCTGAAACAGCATAACCTGTAAACTAGCGTATTTAAAAATCCATATGTTTTAAAGTAAAAGAAAAAAATCTTAAAAAGGAAGCATGGCCATAAAGTTCTAACCGTGATTATGATAAATGGAGGGCGTAGGACTTTTACATGTAGCAGGACTCAGTTGCGTCTGCTGTTGACTCTGCTGATGTTGCTGATGCTGAAAGGAGTACGTCAGGTGGAGGTTGATGTGTCTACCGAAATCCCCAGGCGACGCCGACGAATTGGGCGGTGACTGATGAGCTAACGATAACATGGGTTACGCGTATCAATAATTGATTACAAACAATGATTAAATTAATTCAATCGCGTAAACATCGAATTCCACAACAATGAGTGAGTAACAGTACCGTGCTGCCCCTTCATCTTGCCGGTATGAAGATGTTTCTTCTGTCGGGCCCGAGAATTCTGAAACCAGACCTGGGTCACCCTCTTGCTGAGTCCCGTGACGTGGGCTATTCTCTCGAGGTCCTGCCCGTCAGGATTACTGTCCAATTGAAAATTCGCCTGCAGAACAGAGAGCTGCTCCTCGGTGAAGGTCGTCCTGACCCTCTTCGCCTTGTTGCCACCCTTGTGCCCGCTCTCGGAGTCACCGCCTTCTACGATAAGCCCAATTAAATCATTCCCCCTACCAATCGGATTGCCAATGTCCCGTATCATTGTCAGCAAACCACCTCACCGTCTGACGAAGTATTGTTACCCTCCACCACGTCAAGGTAATGTGCCTTGCATAATAATCTGGCGTCCAGAAGTGCGAATTCCTCGCCGGTTGACAATTGACGCGAACAGGCGTCGCAGGCGAAGCACGCCAAATGATAGACTCTCTCTCGGGCCCGACGCACCCAGTCACCGGGACCGACGCTCCTTCCGCACTTTGCACATTTGGCACCGAACGCTCTGCGAATAAATACACATACTGGATACCCATTGAATTACTTTACGATAAATCATATAAATCGTACGACTCACAACGAGCTGCTTTAATATCGCGAAGGTTTATCGCAGAACGGAAGATCTATTCGTACTTAACGAGCTTCCCTGCGCGAGAAGCTGACGCGAGTCCAATAACGAAATTCAAATTTGTAACGGTTACCGCGGTCAATGCGCAGACGCTCACTGCGCAGGTATCACGCAAGTGTAGCGGCAGTCGGGACGAGAAAGGTTCGAATTGGAAATCGGAGACATAATAAATAACCAAGAAGGTCAATGCATACCGATCACAGTGTGAGTAACTGATACACACGTATTTTTAGCGCGTGTCGCGTACATGCGAGTATCGAGTGTAGTATACTACCGTAGCCAGCATTGGCGCGTGTTTCACGATCATTTATTTCTCTATTCCGCCGCCAGGAGTCATTCTTGGCAAATGTATCCCGAACGAGAACTTGCACGCTGATCAAATAAACCTCTGCCGGTTAGGACGTTAATGGAAGGTTCGCCGAAGCGGCGCGTGAACGATATTTCTTGGGTTGTTTAAAGAAATCTCAAGGAATTATTCCCTTTCAGGGATATGCACGTGGTAGGCGCGGATCGTCCGGCAATACTCTTTTTCACTGGACGTAAGAGCTACGCCCGTGTAAACGGTAGCCATGTTCTGCAACGGGGTACAAGACACACGCACGCACTTTCAGATGAATGGGTTGGTCGCGGTTTATGCAGGATCAGGCCAGAAGGATCGTATCCTGTCCCGGGATAACCCGGTGGCCGGTGCAGTCGGTAATTAAACAACGACTAGCGGCCATTAGCCCATTATCATATTCATGAACACGGAAAGTGCATCCCGATTCCATGGGGAGAGACCCAGGCCAGGACTCTACGTCGTCCTCCGCCTTCGCATCTTAAACGCGACGACCATGCGGAATATTTAACGCGGTCAATCTGGCCTTATAACGTCGCCACGCGACTATCCCGGTGGGCTGCGTTACATTCCAAAGGAGAATCCTAGAGATCCCATCCTCTCTCACTCTCTCTTGTCCTTTTGCTTCTCGATTCCGCGTCGGCTTCGTCGAACCCGTTACCTTCGCTACATCCTCCTTGTCTGGTCCGTTCCTGATTGGATGGGAAGTTACGCTACGCTCGGATAATCCTATTGTTTCTCTTGGGACCATAATACCGTGATTCTTTTGACGACGCGCCCACGGAAAGACTAGACGACTCGGAGCGCGGGAATCTTATGGGGATTTGAATTTTGAGTGAGTCGTCCGGAGCTCTAGATGTTTTTTCTTAGATCTCACTGAGAGCATTACAATCGGGCTCTGCCGTGCTGACCGCAAGCCTACTTAGTAAATACGTTGAAGACTCACGATTTTTTTTTTAATTGTTATCCATTTATTATGAATTTTTATTTACCTTCTTTTTTATTTAAAAGCATATTTTGTATTCACGCCAAGAATTCATTACGAAGCGGTATAAAGTGGCCATAAAAATTACGCGGCAAATTCCTACGGACCTCCCCGCGCGTCCATTCTTATTTCTCTGCTCGAGGACTCAACCGAAAGGGTCGAGTTTTCTCTCTCACGGACGGGATGACACAGCTTCCAAGAATGAAGCAAGGAAGAGGACTCGCCATTATTCTACAGCCTAATTCCCTATACAGATCGACGGGTACTAAAAAAAAAAATAATCTTCGTCATCGGTAAAGTATTCGAAATAAAAATTCGTTATATTTCGCACATCGTAAATTCAAATGTCACCTCAGATCGCATCGGTGTGAGCCAGTAGATTGAAATATTTTTTTTTGAAAACTGAAAAAAATTTCCCATCGTAAATAACAAAGCCGAGATTCAACGAATCCCGTGACCGTTTCGATTTTACCTCGATTACGACAATACGACCCACGACTGTACGGTCGTACGAGTATAGGACAGATTGCCGAAGGCGCCAGTCAGATATCCACGTCAGATAACCCTAGCAATGATACTATTGTGATCGGATATTATGATATACGACACGTATGGGTTCGTATGCATGTGACCATATAGATACGTGCTCCACGAGTCCATTACACGTACGAAGATCCGTCCAGGCATGGGTACCTGATTGACAGTTGGATAAACACGTTAGCCAGTCTCTACGGACCTCCTGGACAATCCACCGAGTCACTCCCGAGGAACAGCGTACGTACGGGACCCATAGCGAGTACACACCAGACCCGAAACATGGGAACGAAGTAAGACCCCGACGCTACACGCAGCGATCCCCAAGAGAGTCGGTGGATGAGTGAACGAAAGAGATTCGGTCGTCCTGGGTCGTCCGACGGTAATCGAGGTCTTCCTCGAGGAATTAGTGCGTGGTCACGAACCAGGTGTCGAGGTCGTAACGGGAGGTCATCCAAAGTCTCGAATCTGTTATGATACTCGTGGCCGGGGCTGAACGTAGATCGAAGAAGGTAACCCTTGGATTTTCAACAGGAGGATCATTGTTCCCGTATACGAAGACCGATCCACACCTAGGCTCCGTTGTCATGGAGACCGCTTTGTTATTTTCGGCGATCCGACGGCGCGACCGCCTAGCCTCTTTGACTGCCGCATGAAAAACTCATGTAACTGTGCCGTTGACATCCACGAGGTATCCGTGGCTTACCGGTACGTAAAGGTTCAATGAAAATAACTCACAGAGCGTAGTCGTGTCTGCAGTAAAGTCGCATTCCGCGTAGGAAACAGGAGTGCTGATCGTGAAGTGGCCTCGCGCATGCGCAGCAGCGCAGGCATCGCGAGTGCCATGTTCTGCCACCCACGCAGAGGACTGTCCTCTCGCGAACACGTTCCCCGCAACCCCCGCACTCCATTACACCGGCTCCCAGCTTCGAATCCACCCCCGGGGTTGCGCCAAGGGTTGTTGTTTGTCCGACGGTCTCGCATATACCCTCTGACCCCATGTCCTCCACTTCGGTCTGGAACAAGACGGAGAACTGGATGATACCGGTTGGTTATGTATACGTTGGGTAGGTTCGAATGGGTCCTCGGGATGGTTAATGCTGCGGAACGGAACTCCCGTCGGTTCTTGTATAGAACTCTAGGGTAGCGTAGACGGAAATAGAGATGAATATTGGAAGAGCGATTAGCGGAAGGGATGAATTCACTATGGGATGCTGCGAGTGAAGATGTGACGTTGAGTCGTGCTTATGATCGATATGAAAATCGACTGGGGTCTGTTGAGATTGGTACCCTCGTACCAATTTTCAAAATGAAAGCTCGTGGATACACGGGGAAAGATGGATGGTCTGCAATACTTTGAGAAATATTGTTCGTGAGTTTGTTCGTCCATTGTTAGAGAAGGAATTTGGAAGGGAAACTCGATCTCTCATTAAAGCGTTTCGATCCAAGTTTTGGATCTTCTACGGGTAAATTTTATTTAATATTAAAAATATCTAAATGAATGAGTCCCGCAGTTGAGGTGGTACGTCCACTTTGTTTCAAAAAGGAAGTCGGGATCTATTTTCTCCTTGGACTGTTTCATCCTTGTTCACTAAAATTCAAATACAGCTTCCATAAAGTATGTTTCATCTGGGACCCTCATTGGTAATATAAATTATCAATTTGATGCGCTCCACAATTTGAATTACGTTTCGCGTTTCCAAAATATTTATGATGTCGACTTCGTACCTATGTAAAATTATATAATTCAGATATTATTCATCTTAAATAAAGTTTACTTGAAAACGATCCAAAACTTAGTTCGGAAGGTTGTAATGAGAAATTGAGCTTTTCTTCAGCATTCCCTCGCTGAAAGGGATCAACAACTCATCAACAATATTATCAAAGACAGCCGACAATCTAGTTTATTTGAACTTTGAAAAATAGTTACATAAAGACAGCAAGCCTCAACGAGGACGATTGTTGAGGGAAATTGAAATTCTAAATATTAAAAAAATTTCACTATTAGATTCTTGAAGTTGAACGGTACAACCCCTGATTAACGGGACTGGAGTTATCTGGAGAGATAAGAAGCATAAGAGTTTTATATACCATTATATAATAGAACTAAGGATTTATATGCGTTACATTGATATTGTATTAGGAGACACAATAAATTACGTTTAATTCGGATCAATCAGAATTTCAGTTATGCGTGGAATTTTCTGTCTCAAGCCCCCGCCCCCCGGTTGATCGGGGTCCTACTGAATGCTATTCCCGCTAGGAAAATATTACCAGTACGATTGCACTAGTAAAGCCTGATATGCAAACAATTTTTTAGATCAGAAGTGGATAACAGATAACAGGTAAATTTGATAAAATTGTAGATGAAAAGTGTCTGAGACGACATTGGGAATAATATGCCCGTGTAATCTTTGTTATGTAATATAAAAACTGTATATAATAATATAAAACAGAAAATAAATCGTTTAAAAATACCTAATGCAATTTACTATTTTTTTTAATTAAAAAATTCTACAGGTTATGGCAATCCCTTGGTATAATAATTTAATTCAACAACTAAGCCTCTTCTGTTAAACGTTACTACTATTCATAGTGACTTCCGCTCAAAATATAGTACTTTTTACTATTCATCTTCCGCCTGAGTTCCTATGTGATATATATAATCTATATTTTATTTGTGAATCAGGGGAGGTTGGAGCCTATAATTTGTATAATTCGTTCAAATCTAGATAAACGTATTGGACTGAATTTCGGACAATACAGAATAACAGTCGACAATAATATCGAATAATCTCAGAAAAGGTATACGCCAAGACGTACCAAGGTTCGTAAATTTTCAACGAGCACTGTACGTTCTTAATGCAATGTAATCCAGTGGTAGCAGGAAGCCAGTTTACGACTCTCAGCAAGAGTGAAAATATCTTAGGTGTCCCGAGAGCAGCTGGTTAAGCGTGCGAGGAAACCCCACGGTGTCCGACAGTGCCGCCAACATAACCACAGCAATTCATCCCTTACGTGTTACATCCCCTTTCAATGCGGCACACATACACAGTTCAAAGTTCGAACCGTGCCCACCCCTACCCACACATCCCCATATCCAGTGTACATCTCGTTGGGGGGTGTGGGCCATCCCCTAGTATGTACAGGCAACAAGACCAACCCCCTAACATCCCTTAAGTAAGGGCGCGCAGGCTACGCCTCTGTATTGGCGCATAATGCGCATCCAAGCAGACGGTCAGATTTTGCCTTCTCTCTGTTGGCAGTCTTGTTACACGAAATTCTACCAGTCCCTAACCCATATAACAGACCAGTACTCTTTTAATGAACCAAGGTGGGGGGATGATGGGGGTAATATCTTGAAAATATTAATTTTTCATATATTTCAAAAAGATCCCAAAAAATTTTCAACGACCCAACCTGCATTTAAAATACCATACCCAAGTCGAATTTAAAAAAAGGGTCTGTAAAGTAAAAGTTGCACTTGTAAAAAAAAAAGTACTCGAAATCGTCCAGTCACACATGCCTAAGGGGTAAATAAATAGTTTACCAAGTAAAATATGTAAATCGACAAGGTTTAATAATTTTTCAACTTTTTCATTGGATGATTCGCAATTTTCGAGAGCACCGATCGACGATCATTCAAGTGCGTTGTGTACAATGGCGATCGTATAAATATGCTTACTTCCGAAAGGTGGTACGAGTCGTTTATAAAGGGGAGGAAAAAAAAAGGTGATGTACCAGATCGAAGGGGCGTGCATGCGTCCAATAAAAAATCTGAAAAATGATCGACGCGCAAACTTCTACCCCTACTTTCCCTGTCATCCCCTTTGTGCGGTTTCTCCCGAAGCTGCCCATACCAAACCGTACTGGCGCGGCGGCTTCACGGCTGGCTACCTACGGGCCCATTCTCAACTCTAGTACATAATAAACCTGTAGAGATGTGCGGAGAACCCTAAATATCACGCCCCTGGCTCCCTCGTGCGACTTGCAGGACTTGCACGCTGTTCCAAACCGCGAGAGCTACAAATGGCAGAGATCTAACACAGTGGGACTAAACCTATGGGGCTGGTACTAGGCGCTGGTATTATATTACAATGCTATTATGTGACTCCAGTCTAGGAACATTGTCTGCCCTCCGTGACGTATGGTTAACCACCGTGTATAACTAGCCAAATGTTCACACGTTTAGAGGCGACGAACCGCGGGACTTGTATTTCTTACTGATCGGCCATTTTTGTTTTATCTTGAATTTTTTTTTCAAAATCGAGTGGTATCGGTGGCTGAGTCATTAGGCATATTTAATAGGTTTTTGGTCATTTTTGTTATTTTGACAAAACAGTTTTTGGTTATTTTGATAAAACATATGTCAATGCTTTATCTCTACGGTATCTTTACTATGAGAGATTTTATATTATTGTAGTGTACGACAGGCATTACAGTAAGCTTCGTGGGGGAATAATTTTTATGAAAAAATTTCTTATCTCGTTTGACATAATATTTTTTTTATTTAACTCTACGTTAAGAAGAACCGAAGAAAGATGCAGATAGCCTGGATAATCAATATAAAATTTGTAAAAGCTCAAAATTAAAAAAAATCCCCTCGTATTAATCCTAATATCTCCAAGAGGCCGTGATTAATATGCTAAAAAAATGGCTATAATTAAAAAATACCTAAATCGTCGAAAACTTTATTTCGAAAAAACACCGTCAATTAAAACACGAAAACTGGCCGATGCACTTTGCCTGATTTCGCCTCTGCTCCCTTCGCAGGAGCAATGAGCGTCATTTAGTAAAGGTGGAATATACCTTAGCGCCCGACTCCACCCACGCTTTCGAGGAACCAGAGTTATTGGTGACAATAATATAGCGCTGTGTATAAGGCGGGATCGTAAAATCCAGGATTAGGCTCGTTTCGGCTATTAGTCTAAGATATGCGCCAGGATATCAAAGAACCGTGAATCCGTATAACAGGTTCCCGGGTGAACTCTTAAAAAACCGAGTGTTAGAAGTTACGTGGTTATGTGATATAACACAGGTAAAATAATATATAATAGGTAAAACAGACGATAAAGAACAGTATGAATTTAGAATATTCGAAAAAGAAAAAAATATATTTCCAACACGATACAAGTCAATGACGATCTATAAATTAGAGCGATCTAGAGGATCAACGATTTTTGAAATATCCGATTCTTACGGATCAAGCAAAATAATTCAAGCTTTTTATTAGCTTATTTGCCGGTTGGATGAACTTGGGACCTTTTGAGGAATCTTGACTCGAAAAAAAAACCTCTGTCCCATTCTGAGTTTCGAGTGGTTTCGGTTTCGGTTTATGAAAGGTCGGTATGACTTTCAGCTATGAAAGAGCCGCTACAGGGGGTCCCGTGGACCCCACTATGGGGTTTTGCACGATGGGCCCCTGTGTCACTTTTCGTTCGTGACAGCAAGGCCCATCCATTGAAACCGATACTTCTTTTCCTGGTATATATATATAACTACCATTTACAAGGCATCGGTTACCTACGGTTAGACCACTATACCTGTATATAGTACATTGAACAAAAATGAGTTTCCTATAACGGAAGAAAAATATATTTACACGTCATTATATATATATATATATATATATATATATATATATAATTAGTATAGGTATACTATAGATAAATTTTATGTGTATAGTCCGTTACAATAAAATTTTTTGAATTACGATCGAAAAATCGAATATAATTTTTACGTTTCCCAATCAACAATTACTGTGCCGTAATACCATTGGCTTGAACGATTCTCTTGATTATAAAATATTTCACGAATTTGCAACACACAGCGTTCAGAAATTTGGAGGAAAAAGTAAAAATGAAAAAAAAAAAAGATAAAGAAGGAACGAAAGAAAATGGGTAAGAAGACAAGAAAAGCATAAGTAACACGAAAAAGAAATTCATTAACGTCAACTAGTACCGGGGGGTCAAAAATGGCCGCTGGCATCTTTCGCATCCTTCTGGGTCCAGGTGGGAACTTGACAAAGTGGCCACTACGGATGTTCTCGTGGACCTTTGAAAAATAATGGCAAGATTTTTTTTCTTTCTAGCCGACAAGATTTTGCCGATTTTACGAAAAGAAACGACAGGGCACGAGCCTCTTCACGCCTTCGTACCCGGAATGCATCTTTTTGAAAATGTACATATATCTAGGTATATACATTCTCTTGGGCCTCACTCGTCTACGGTATACATGTAATAATGGGTCCCTCTCTTGGACTCGGTTAGTCCCGGTTTGGCTCAACTGCTCAGAGGGGGCCACTCGAAATCCATTTAAATCGCCATCCGATTTTCGCCGGCAGGTCACCTTTTGCGAGTGTCGCCCATTGTGTATCGAACCTTTATACACGCCCTTACGTACACGCTCGAGCGTATATCGCTACAATGGAAGCTAGCCTATCATTTCGTACAATGGGACAAAAGGACTTCTGGATGGACTTTGCGGCTTATATTCTTATAGCCCTTTTTTTTACTTGCTTCCTTTTTTTGAAATTTGAAGCAGTTATCGACTTTTTTTTAAAGCAGTTTTCTTTCCAATTTTATGAAATTAGGTAGGAGGAAACGCGTGAAAAAAATATGTTTTCGCACTCGTGTTATCTATGCAGATAGGACGGTTCCGGTTTTCAAGGTCACACGAGGACGATGCAATTTCAAGTAATGTATGAATGAGATTTTATCTATATCTATCGAACTGTACAATACGATCGCTGTCGCCACTTTTTAAAATACTTGGTAAATACTTGGAGAGTGCGTTACAGCGACGTCTTATCTTTTCTCTTTTTTTTTCTTATTTCCTCTCCGCCGTTTCTTCGTGGATATTCTTTTTTCTTCTTCTTTTGCTTGCTACACCCTATTTTCTTCTTTCTTTTTATTACTTTCTTGTCTTCTTCATCGAAGTGAACACGCAGCTTTCATGGACTAACGCCTTTATGAGAATATATTTGAAAAACTGTCCCTGTCCCCCTCGCTCCCCCCCGATCCATCCTATTACCATAACCGTCGCGCGTTGTGGATGCGACCAGATGCGACCGAAACTTACGCGCCCGTTATTAATCTTTCATGGGTCGCGCTGACGTAGGTGGACCAAGGGAAAAATTTTTTTTACAAAAATAACAAAATCATGATGTTTCAAAGAAAATGGCCTAAGTCGATAAGTTAGTCAATTTTACTAAGAATCAAAGATATTCTTATTGGGCCATTTCGGGAGATGGTCTTACGTTTTATTCTCTTTCTTTTTATTATTACTCGATTTATTGATTCAATACGTGAATAACGCATTAAAAAAACAAACATAAATTTACATACAAAATATATAGTTATGTAAGTTGAGTTTGATTTTTGAGCTAATTAACATATGTTACACTTGGTTATATCAATCCTCCCCTTTCGTTACGTCTCCTCGCGCCTATATGCTGGCGCAGAAAGAAATAAAACCAAAAGGAAAATATTTAGTAGCATAGCACATAACCTAAGCTAATATTGATTCATATTTCATGTGATTAATTTACTGATATTTTTTATATATCCAAAGTAAAATTAATGATAAAATAATTTTAATAGTCGTAATCTTATCACGAGATGCTAAATCTTCTGGCACTGAATTCAAAATGATCTAACTGTACTGGACGGGGATATGATCATGCACATAACTATGATATATATATAACAAAAAATATTAAAAATAGTTATTTCTAGGTAAATTAAGAATTTAATATGATTTTCATTGTCTAAATGTTATTATACAAAAAGAAATATTTGCAAAATTTATTCTGTTCACGTATACTGACTTTTCTCTGAACATTTCAAATATATTATTTGGCTATAACGTCGATTAATCATGAATTGGCAACAATAAATTTTTTTATAATCAATCAAAGATTCGCATATCGATCTGGATAAGTATCAAAACATTTTTTTGGAGAAAATTAGAGATGCAGAAAAAAATTGAAAATATAATAGCTAAAGGAAACACACTTATTAAAATAAATGAATCAGCTCCTGCTAAGAGATTGATATCGTTAATAAAGGATTCAATTGATAATCGAATAAACACTGTTAATCAATGAAAAAAAGTGAATAGGAATTGTAAGAATTATAAAAGCATTGTTAAATAAAATTAATTTTCATTTCAGCATAAAGTAGGAGTTCAAATTTATATTATCTCAGGTCGCTATCAACCGGCTTGTAACTGATCTAGCTGATAACCAGATATACAAATAACATTGAATAAATAACAAATGAATAAAATTATAATTTTGCAAATTATGAAAAACATTTTTTAAATATTGCAAAAAAAATTATTTTTCATCCGTTGACGTATAAAAAATATATCTATAGTTGGTCCAAGAGTTCGATGTGTTTTTTGACAGTTCGAAATCAGTGAAGTTCCTAAGCACGGAACACGTGCCGTTGCATAAAATATTTTTTACAAAATATACACATATATATATAAAGTTCTGTACTGAATATATTTTAATATTTCCATTTTAACATATTTACCTTATTTTATCTAAAGTCACGTGCGATTTATTTTCAAGGATTGGATTGATCGCGAACTGTCAAAAAACCACATTGACCTCGTGGACCGACGATAATTTCATCTTGGTCATGTAAAACATACGAGCAGTTGTACTCGATAGAAATAAAACATTTTTGTATATGCATTATACAGGGTGATTAACAAAAAAGTATTCAGGTCTGATTTAGCTTGAGTGACTATCAAGTTAATTGACCAAGAAAAATAATGTTCCTGACAGTTTTTCATAGTTTCACACGTGTATTAAATTGTGCTTGATTCTCATACGAAGATTCGATACTTCAACCCAATTTCATGTACGCTTAATTAATTTGTCCTTGAATATTCAAATTTACCGCGATAAGTAATTCTGCATGAAGAAAAGCCAAGCCGAATAAGAACGATAAGAATCGCAAGTAGGATCCATCTGAAATACTTTGCGTCCCACGCGATCAAGAGTTTGCAAGGGTTGTGATTTGCGAGTCTCCTTTGAAAACGAAATCCCATCCTGTGTGGTCCAGTAAATTGTCGTGCTAAAGCGCAAAATGGCGCATCAGCTTGATCCGGAGTTATGGTTTTTCTTTTTACCTCGGATATCCACATAAGACATATTTAAAAGAGAGACAAGCTACCCTTATACGGTACCACGCCTAATTGAACCCCAGAATCCATAAGTTCGATAAAAATCCTAAAACGGAGTCAAAAACCAAAAAAATCTATGTAACCCCATCAATTTGTATGGTTAGGTTCAATTTCAATTTCGCCCACCCTTTAGCGGACAATGATCAAACGAAAAATCTGTAAACCATACAGAATCCTAATGGTGCGTAAACGTTGAAAAAAATTTGTATAAAACAAAAAAAATATATATATCACCAATAAAAAAGTTTAATCGTCAAACCCGTCAAGGCTTATGCAGAATAAATCGGCAGTACGATCTATTTGACAGATGATTGACAGTTTGACAAGACAATTGAAGTTATCGGCGCTTAATCCCTAGTTTTATTCCATGAACGGGATAGGCGCGGCCTCCTCGTCCTTCCTGCCTGAATTTCTTCCAGTCCTACCACCTTGACTGCCCGCTGTTTTATCTCCTTACAATAACGACTAGGACCGTGTACACAGGGTTTTATCTCCTGGGCTTAACAGAAGATGGTACTTGTCCACCAACGCTCATCAACATCATCAAGCCGCATTTTCATGCGCTCCGCAATGCTAAATCCTTCGGGTCCCGAGAACAACGGGCTTCCTTAATAAATCCATTATACACGAGGCAAGTACGACTCTGTACCGGAGTCTGGACAGCATTAAAGAATCTGTGTGCAAGTGTCGTCCTGCGGACTTTGTCTGCACCAGAATTCATTACAAGCACCGATATAAAGTCCCGCGGCTTTTATTAATAAACGCGAGACGGTGCTCCGCGAGATATAGCTGTGCAAACTACTATTCGTATATTCAAATGTAGTGTGTACAGCTGTTGGGTATATTGACAAGGGAAAGAAAAAAAAAAAAATATTTTCAAACACTTTCCAGAGAACTTGATTATTGCTACCTGGATAAAAATCCCTACCAGAATATTTATGTTCTTTTAATATTTGAATGAATCTGAATTCCTTACCTTCATGACGCGTTCACGATACCGAGATTGCGGATCCTAAATATATGTCCAATAACCAGCAGCACGTATTCCTGATCAGCAATACGGTATAACCATAGAGTAAAACGTCAGCGAACCGATTCCGGCACAAAATATTATTTTCCTTTTACCGCACGACATCCGGTGATAACGATAACAGCCAGTGCAAATCCCGATAAATTCGAAGCTCTGCGCGAGTTCGAAGTTCGAGATCCCGAAGAGCAAGAACCAAAGTCACAAGCAGAAGTGTACTCGACGGAAGGCGGAGCTCATCTGAGGAATGGGCGGAGCGGACGCTCGGCGTCGCCACTGACGTTTCTCTCCGATTGGTAATATCAGTACCGACCCCTACGACGTCCGAATCCACCTTCCGCCAATCGACGAGCATTGCCGAACGGATCCTCGGCTTTCTTCGGGCGCACGCGTTTAGGACCGCGTATAATTTACCAACACCGGTTTAGGCCTAGCCCCGCGGAATTGGACAATAGATAACAGATCGCTGGTTGGGCCCTCGAGTCTTCGTTGGTATCAGTGAAAGGCGTGGAACCTAGAGAATTGATACTCCTCGATAGGATGTTATCAAACTTTTGTTCGACTTAGGCCTAACTTTGGCTTCCCAGATGCACCTGGGGGGGGGTGTCAGGATTAGATCGAAGGAATATCAAACCTTACGTGAATTTTTCCTACTACGTGAGCTGAACCTTGGGTTAGGTTGGTCCTCGTGAAAAAAAAGGGGTGACCAGGCGCGCGCCCGGATGGGAATGGGAAAGAATCCTGAAGTATATTCATCACATTGTAACCCAGTGCACGTAGGTATACTCAGGCATACACGTCCTATATGTGTACATGGCTACAGATATACAATAAATAATACAAGGCTGCCTACAGCTACAGCCACGGCTTCCATACCTAAAACCTGAACTGCCGCGGCGCGTCATTAAAGTTATTTATGGGAAAATAAGAATCTGAAGCCTTTGGCTCCCTTGACTCAAAATAGCCTCGCACGTCAGTCCATCCACCTTCGGCAGCTACGCGCGGATTGTTACTAAGGAACGACCAACCGCAGACCCAGCAGACACTCCTTTGCGTAGCCTCTACTAAGTTAACCACGTCACTAGGTTATAGGTTAGGT
>JARQTH010000493.1:0-104629 GCA_030142595.1 Trachelus iudaicus | reverse complement strand
CTCTATCGATCTAGGTACTTTTGTAAGTCCTTGCCTGATGATCCAACCTCAATTTCTGACCAGTGCTTTATGACCCAGTAGAGCAGAGATCATCCTCAGGTCCTCCTTCGCTAAGCCTCTAAAAAGTTAACCACGTCACTAGGTTATAGGTTAGGTCTCTATCGATCTAGGTACTTTTGTAAGTCCTTGCCTGATGATCCAACCTCAATTTCTGACCAGTGCTTTATGACCCACTTGAGCATAGATCATCCTCAGGTCCGACTCGTACTGGCGAAGTCCATGCGAAATCGCTACATGTGCACCAGCACGAAATGTCGACCATGAATCTTCCTCTCGTGACTTGTCCAGCTCGTCCAGCTCGACCAGTCGCACTTTCATGTGAATTCCACGGCGACCCTTAAGCCGGATCGAATGGCGTCCTCCTCCCGAGGACGTCCTTAGGACATTCACTTAAGAACACCACCTGGCTCCAAAGACAATTTCATTGTAAATTGTAACCGGTGACGATTTTATTCATCAAGACATTTTCTGTATATATACATACATTATATTTTATCTTCCTATTCCTTAGTAGATTATAGTACAAGGTGTATACACTCCACATATATATATACACACCTGGTAGTATTCTATAGACAGCCCGTGCTTAACCTCCATATGTTTCGTACGGCAATGCCAACCTATTTGTATTTACATAATCGAGAAGGAGATATTTACGCGTATCAATCATGTAATTATCACCGGAGTTAGCGGCTCGGAACCGTACCGAAACGTGGGTATCCTGCCTAAGATGAAGAGGTAACCCAGTAGGGGGTGTGTGAACAAAAATAAGAAACCAAGAGAATTCCCAGCTGGGGGTCAATCCTGTAGGAGGATTTTTCGTAGGCCAAAGACACGGCCAGATTTTTACGGCTGACCACCTGGTCCATCACTGAGTCTGTACCCGTAATCGGTTCCTTCCAGAGGTTTAGGTTGGCTATTCGAAAGTGGCGAGATTAATCGCCATAGATTTGTCATGTACGATCGTTATACGCCCACGTTCCGTCTTACCTATATTTCGCCGTGCATAACCTCACTTTTCTCTCTCTTGATCTTTTTATCGATTTTTTCTAACCATTTTCGATATATGCCTAATCGACTTTTTTTTTCCATATCGATTTATCGAATTTTCGATTTACGTCAAAATATCAACGTTTATCGGTATTACGCCGGACACGTTTTTTTTTTTATCAAGTTTCCCTGCTGCGTCGACCATGGGTGCCCTAGTTAGGTTAGGTTCGCTCGAGTACCCACCTACCCCTTAAATACGTTGCCCCCATTGTTCACTAGTGAATCCCGTCCATGTCGAGATCCTCCGGGTAAATTGTCGCTGACAAGTGTTCGCGGATCGTCGATTCGTAACAACCCTTAACAATAGCGCTTGTTTCATAAATGCCACGAGGCTGTACACGATGTCGCTGAATCTTTATTATCTGATATCATCCATATTATTTTCAATTGTACTTACCAACCGTTACGTCACTTTGTGGGATAACCGTTCACCTGGCTCACCTGTGGTTACGATTTTCAGATAAAAATTCTAAACGAATTTTTTTTTTTGAAATTCAATTCGAGCTCATCGACTCTGGGGACACGTTGCACTTGGTTAGTATCCTTATAGACGATCCCGTGAAAAATCGTCTTAATTGTTGTACCATTCGAAAAATCCCTATGGGTATCGATGTATCTTGGCATTGGTAATAGCCCGTAGGCTTCGTCTACCTACTAACCAGTATGTTGTATTGGATCTGTATATATATATATATTATGTATAGATAGCCAGTTCAGTGGGTGATGGATACGCCCACTTTTGATATTTCGGTGATCAATAACGTTTTTTGATACCTCCTTGCTGAAGGAAGGTCCATTATTCACAGTCGCCAGTGAATAAATAATTTACCACGTCATACCATCGCCATCAGCCACCCGTACCTGTATACGATGCGTATGTATACCTGTACCTTTATTTGAAATTTTTTTTATTTTTTTTTTCTCACCCACTCCCTCCCCCTCTTTCTCTATAACTCTGTCTCACTCTGTATATAGTCTGTCCACCGACTTCCTCTGAATGGCACTGCGGATGGCTATCGACCCTTTCTGCAGGAATTTATAGTAGTGGGTACCCAAAGCAATAGTGTTGGTACCCGTGTTAAGGCATCTATTAACCATACACCATTTACCTGTAGCGCTAGGTGTGGTCATTATTTTGAAACATGATTGGTAGATTTGATTCAGTAGTTCTTCGACTTCAATATATCAGCCCTTCGCACCTTCCACGATAATAATTAGAGGTCGTTTGTATATATTGACTTCGTAGGTGGATTCCTGGGACGAGATCGGAATTTTATTCGATAGACATTTTTTTATATCGAAATATCGATCGTACAGATATGGGTGAATAAAAATAATGCAGGTATCCTGTTGACGGAAATATCGAAAGGACGTCTTTAGGACGGCATTTCGGCGGGTCTTGCTGGCGACCCTGCAGTTGGAAATTTTGTGAAATTTTTTTGGAAATTTTTCAAACATTTTTTTGCTTCCGTTTTGGGCCTGCAGTCGTCGATATGTCGGTTCACGAAATTTTTTCTGTGAACGGAATCCCATAAAACGGTCTCCTAGGTGGCCTTGTCCCGATTCTAGATTTACGCGTATTAAAACGGAATTATAATATTAATAAGGCTCTTAATGGGCCAGCAGTCTCCATTCTTGAAGGATCCTTCTTTCGGCTAGACCTCGTTACGATTTCGACCCACTACCGATACGAGGCCGACCGAGCCGTAAATATCATGGAAAATATATTTATTGTTATACGCACGCGTTATTGCCGGCGATATATTATTCTATGAAGCGACGGACGCCGCCATCCCCATAGAAACGACGAAACGGGTCGGAGGAAAAAAAAAGATGAAGTAAATAAAAAAGAGAGCGACTTAAGTCGATGAAAACCTTCGTAACTATATATACACTGCGATTTTGAATATAAAAGGAATATATATATATATATATATGTGAAACGTCATTACAGGGTTACCGTTGTTATTATCATTATCGGGAAACCGTTTAGGTCAATACTCATGCTCCTGACGATAATTGGAATTTTAATACGGCAATTAAAATATGTTAAACAGCTGTTTATAATACGACGCTTCTCGTCGTCGCGACGCTCCTCGCGATATTTTAACGTGAAATCGTAACTCCCCGGTTCCGTCGATTTTACCTGTCCTTTTTTTTCACATTCATAATTTATAGACATCGCGCTCGGAATTCGTCGTATCTCATTCTCATATATCAGCCCACACATGTGCCATATGATGACCGTAGTAATTTCACCAACATACCAATATACACATATGTTATCAATAAAATTCACGAAAGTAAAGTGTCGATAATCAGTTTAAAAAAATGGTCCGATTTTTCGAAATATATGCAATTTTTTTCCCAAAAATTTTCTTTATTTTTCAATGAGACACGTGGTCCGTGACTCAAGAATTTTGTTCCTGCGGCAAAGCGAACGTATGAAAACCACAAAGGGTCGTTGGGAGGGGGAAGGGGTGGAATGGTACGAAGTAAAAAAAAGGTAGACTCGAAACAAAAAAAAAATAAAAGCAAAATGGAGAACGGTACCAGGGACAAAGGATTAGTCACCGTTTCTGTCTGGCAGGAAGGTTTGTTTGTGCACTGTACCGAATTCTGTGCTCCCGAGGGATTAACGACTCCGTGTACTTTTTTTGAACACGAAACGCACGAGCAGGTGTGGTCGTGGTCTGTCTATGTTGGGGTGAAGAAAGCGTCTCCGTCGCGACGTCAAAAGGATACGAGCGTCCGTACTGTTATCCTTTGAAAGGGGGTGACTTTTTAATTGGCTACTTTTGTCAGGTCGGAAACGTCATCCTGGCGATGACTAGCGGGTGCACGAAGACCTGTCTTTATTTTTTTTTTTTTTTTCAATGATACCTTCACCGTTTGGATATCGTGATCGTTTATGTATACTTGAACTATCAGAATGACTGTGCATTTTTTTTCTTGATTCTTAGAAAATAATTTATATCAAAATTCTTGATCTGACTTGGGCGCAAGGAACGCTGCAATTATCATTAGCACGTAATAAGCGTTTACATAACCTAACGGTACGGTGTTGGTGAATGTGGCGCAAACCCACACAGAAGTCACTGGGCCCGTCATTATAATGTATAGTGTATTTCACGGGGAGGCATTTACGAGCAAAAACTATGGACGCCATTATAGATCCTGCCACTTTTATTGCGCTAAGATCGTTTGCATAGTTGATTACGGTATGACGTTCTATGAGGAGGCAAGAGTTCGCAAAATGCTTTGTTATTCCATAAACGACGATAGGCAGTGTTTAGAATTGGGAGGAGGGGGGGGGGCGGGAATAACAAAGATTTTGAAAAAGATTAGAAAAATGATGACGTGCAAAAAAAGTGCGATTTTTCGAAAATGCCAAAGGGCCAAGAATTTAGGGGGCGGCCATTGGTAAATTAGAGAAGCCAAAGGGGATGAAGATTCTCGAGGGTTGCAGAAGCGGCAAAGGACTGACAAACGGCAATCACAGGGCCAAGTGCTAACCCAATCAAGCAACCCTCTTTATCTCCACCTTCCTATAGCCTTATCCGTACCACCTCAGACCCCCCTCACCGTCCTTCAGTCACCCGGGACGAAATATCCCCCATCGTGAGATATTTTTCTCTCCGAAATCGCTAAGTGCTGCTTTGCTTGGCAAATTTCTAGTCGGAAAATACAAGCCGGGAATTTTTGGCATAAAAAAGTATCGTCCAAAACGAGTGGGTGGATACGCTGGATTCTACGTAGAAATTCATCTCGGGCACGGGGTAAGAATATCAAGACTGTAGACCCTTTCATAGTTCATATATCAACCGCTTAGGCAAGGCGGCGACACATAAATACCCGCGGTATATAAAAGCCCGCGCAGGCTTCCCGGGGCAGTAGATAAAATATATGAACCCCGAAGAAGAAGGGCCGCGTGGGTTTCGTGATTTTGGGGACACTTTTTTTTTCTTCTTCTTCTCTCTCACTCTCTTTATCGCTTTTGTGCCTTTTCCTCCTTACACTCGAATCCTTTTCGCTCCTCTATTCACCACTTCAGCCATCTCTTGCTCGGCCTAGTCTTACCCGAGTGACTTATAGTAGGCGGCGTGCTTTAAGGCGACTCGCCAAGATCCACATACGGGATTAGCCGATCCTGTAATAAGCCACCATATGTGTGCATATATATATATATATATTCTCCGGTTACGATATAAGAATTAGATAAGTCTCTATATATTGGCTAGTGAATCATTTGAATTTTTTTAAGTAACTAGGGATTTTCACGCGTATCAGTTATTTAGTATTGAACCGAGATGATATATTAACCCGTGAACGTTTGCGGATATAGTACGTGGCACAAGAGTTCCTACCATTGATAAATGTAGGGACATACGTAGGTGCTCATTTCGTGACAATTTTCATGTAAACGAGCTTAAGCTTCGCGAAGAGCTAAATTCATATATAGATATAACCTGCAGTACTTCCTAGCAAACACTTGCTGTACATATGTGTACATATATCTGCACCCTATTTCTGTAGGGGATGTTAACGATGCCTTATGTCCATTTTCATTTAACGTTTCTCGTACATATGTACACGAGTGCCAGAATGACGCTTCCGGTATAATCCAATCAGTCGTATCGCCAAAGGCTGTTTTCGTATAACGAGAAAATTTGGAAAAATTATCCGACAAACAAAATATCCCTAGGGATCCTATTTGTCCAAATTGTACACTTTTACAGATTTTCCAGACTGCACTAGGGATATTAGAAACGAGACTTTACGTACGATACTGTATACTTAACACGAGTGTATAGTCTGCTCGCGCAGTGTTCCCGTAAATTTAACGTAATAATTTATTTTTATAAATTTCTCCTCGCATATACTCCCTACAGGGGGTGGTAGCCAACAAAGAGAAAAAGAGAAATAAGAATTTATTTATATTTTCCACCCATCGAATACGTCGAACAATAGAAATCAATTTGGCGGTTTAATTCGAAACGTAACCTTAAAGAGAAGCAACGCTGAACGTAGAGGGCAGGTCGATCGCCTGGCCCGGAGCAGCAATTAAAACCGTTTGTCGTTTTATCTTCAGATATAAATTCATAAGGGATGATACTCGAACATGTAGAGCTTGGAGGATTGTCTGGCTCGAAGGGCTGATATAAGTCGCAAAGGGCGTGATTTACATAGCCATATAGCGATACTCTCAGGTATCACTATAAATATGCCGACGGTGGTTTAATATGCGGTAGCCCTTTAATTTACAACAACTTATTAAATAAAGCCCTTCGGCTATTTAGGTTAACCGGGCTTGGCCGGTTAGACCTTTATTTTTAACCCTACTCGTTTCAGATCATTTTTATCACCCGCTATATCTGTGTATGTAGCATTATAACTTATGTACTTTTTCGTACAGTGATTCTTAAATTTTCTTTACTATTTATTTCCAGTTCAAAGGCTCTTACGTCATATATAACGCAATTCGTAGATGAAACGATGTGTAACGTGAGAAAAAGTCACGGCATGGTTTTTGACTAGGGAATTAATCGGAACGAATCCAGTGGTGCCTGCGGCTATAGGAAACTATTTAATCCCCTAGATATCTTTTATTCGGACACGTGGCTGCATCCTTTAATGGATTCACTCGCATGGTAACGCATTCGTATGCGCCCTCGAGATTCCTAACCTAACACGATCCTGGATAATTTTTAGAATATATATATATATATATATATATCTTTACATCAATATAATTACAGTAAAATTATCGAAATGTCTTTAAAAAATTTTATTAAGTATCTTTATATATGTAAATCACATTTTTTACCACAGCCTTGTTTCAGACGACCGTACGAATTTTCCATAAATTTCAAAAACCTCTATACAACACGTAGAGTGCGCCTCACCTAATTACTAATCACACCCTGTATATTCGACGAAACTGAATTTCCAGAGGTATAGCCCGTTCTGGATAACTATAGGAATTACTCAATAGATTCCTAACCCCATAGAACACAAAGGGTGTGTTACCTAATTGATTTAGTGGCACGTGAATACATACGTGTTACCACTCCTTTAGTGCGTGATCTTCGCGCTGAACTACCGTGTCTCACAGTATATGGAGCACATATGGACACACGTGTGTGTTTCTCGAGTATGTGATCTGGTTTCTCGATTTCCGTGAATTAACAGCCCTAGTGGTATCTTCCGTGTTTGTACTTATGCGTATGTGTATTTACCTTGGATTTACCTTTTCGCAAGGGTGCCTTTGTGCACGTACCTTTAGGCATGTCGTCGCGACAAACGCGAACACGTGTCTACGCGGAATATCATTTGGCACTTACGTAACGCTAAACACGTGTCGTGCAATACACTAGGGGTGAACTCAGGGGTAGCTAGAGGGATTGACACACGCCCACACAGGGAGATGATAACTGTTGCAGGGTCAATCCCACATCGGCTGGAAATCCCTATGTCGATCTAACAACCCCTTAGCCTTAACCACCCCCACCCCTTATACTCCTACGTAGGGGTTGCACAATCGTGGCCTGATTGATAATTTATACGGTGCGTGTAGGTTATTTGATTATCTGTCCCTAGTGCGCTATCCTGTCGTGGCTCTTTTCTTTCTTTTCTTATATTGAATCTTTTCTTTTTTCACCCTCTATATTTTGGGTCTAACAGGTTTACCGGAAGTTTCTCATTTGCCGACTGACTATACCTACATATACTTGTTTGTAGAAATTTAGTGTGTAAGCATTGGCGAGAATATTATTTTTGACAATGTTCTATTAAATATTTTTTTGAATTATGTATACATAATTAAATTAAATTAAATAAAAAATATACATATTTTTTTATTATGGATATTCTTTAGGGCTTATATTTAATTTTGTGGGTATATTTTTTTTTGATTTTATGATTACTTTTTTTAGGTTTTTATATTTTTTGTTTTTACTTTTTTTATTTAGACTTGTATTTCGTGTTGTGTGTCGTGGGTTATGCTTAGCACTGTACCAGTATGGGGTTGGTTACTGCAGTGAATCAGGGGGGTGGCAGAGGTTGACATGCGGGTGAAATCTATGGCGAAAGAGCACAGGGGTTGCACAGCGGTGATGACATAATTGGTATCATTCGAGGTCTTCTTTTGAGGTGACCCATTCGCCACCCCTGTTACGTTCTATGAACTCGCCCTTCTGACGCGTACACGTGTGTACACGCAATGCCGAATTTTTGTGAAATTAAGAAAGCGAAGTTGAGGCAAAACAAGGGAAAGAAATTTATTTGGTTTTTGAAAAATTTTGGAAATTGATGATGCGAGATAAGATTTCTTTTTCTTTGAATGAAAATAATAGTTCGCGTCGATTTTGGTGGGTTTTAATTAAAAAATTTGAGAATTTTGGACTTTTGCTCATTATTTGGACAGTTTTCTGAAAATGCATCGTTTAAATGAACCAGAACGTCTCGTTTGAATTTCTTGGACTCCAATCGTGGGCTGATTCGTACATTGGATAGTCTTCCAATGATTCGTCAGATGTCCTCGCCGACAGATATTCTTCAGGCGAGTGGAGGACGTTCTCGATCACCGTCAGTCCTATGTCCAGGATCTCTTCGGAAGTATCGCGAGGACGTTTTTTATAGTCGTCGAAACCATGATTGACATATACTCGCTTTCTGTCGTCCCTGGCGGCTTTTGCCATTTTTATAACCTTCATGCCGACCGATCTACCTTTTAGGAAAGCTTCCTCGTATTCGGGAGTCCATAATTTTGATTTCGATTGATCCTCGGATGTAGATTCATTTTTTATTTTTAATTCGTTGTTATTTTGATGGACTTTGTCGAGGGTACTATGGGTTGGAATTTTTGATTTTGGAGTAAAATTTAAGGATTCTATGGTATCGCGTCCCATCGTAGGTACAAATTCGGTGCTCATTGGTTTGTCTTGGTTATAAATTTTGGTTTTTACGTCGATTTTGGCAGATTTAGTTTTTACCAAATTTTCAACGTTTTCCGATAATTGTACTTTGTTCTCGGCGGACCTTTCCGGTTTTGTGTTTTCAATTGGTACTGCTGCTGGTATTTTGGATTTTTTTGGATTTTCTAAAACCATGCTTTTTCCTTGACTAATCCTGATAGGCACTTTTGTTTCGTCGTGCTTTTTCGATATGTTCGACTTTGGCGATGAAATTTCCAGCTTTTTTTCTTCAGCCCACTCGATTCTTTCAATCGAAGTATCAACTTCACGAGTCGCGGTATCTAAAGAACGCGATTTCAAATTTCGATTTTTCCTAGAGGATTCTTCTTGGCTATTTTCAGATTTCATTTTTGCACCCGTCGAGGATTCTGCTTTTTGAATAACTTTTTCGATTTTCGGCGAAAATTCTGTTTTACTTCTTCGATTTTGCTGTATCCTTTCCAACATTGTTTTTTTATTAGAATTTACTTCTTTTTTTCTTTCAGCCATTTTCGTCTTTACCGGCCGAGGAATTTCCGATACTTTTTTTCGTAATGCCGAAACGGACTTACCACTGGTCGACTTTAAGGACACGGAATTCCCATTGCCCTGATGCTTTCCCCAGGAGAAAAAGGACTTTGGCACTGAATTTTGATTTCGAGAAACAGAACGAATGTCTGGAAATCTAATTGGCGATTGTCCTCGTGATATCTTCGTGACGTCATTCGTCCTTAAAGGCGTCCTTAACGACGTTTCAATTCCCAAGTTGATAGGCGACTCGCCTCTTTCTACCAGCAGGCGATTCCCACGCGTTGGCTCGAGGTCCTTACTTTGATAAGGATAACTTTGCCAGTCGTCGCATCTTAGATATTTACATTTAGGTTCGAGAATATCCTTCGTTCTGGTTCTACGTGCACGAATTTCCTCGGCTGTTAAATCGCTGCTATCATTCGTGCTGATATCACTTTTCGACTTTTTCAATTTACCTTTACTGTCGTAATCCACGTGATTACTAATTAAGTCTGGCTGCTTCGACACAGCCGAATCCTTTGTCGTGGTGGTGGTATGCTGTTTGAAATATTTATCAAAGAATTTTGTAGAATTTCGAGAAATTGTTGAATTTTTGGAAATTCTTGAGCCACTGGACAGTCTCGACTTTACAGAAATATCGGATGGATTTGAATTTTTTGACAAATTTGACAGGCTGTCCGCACACGTGGCTACGCCCTTATACATTATTTTATCGTAAAACAATAACAAATCCGAATTCTCTTTCGCAGTGATAAATTCTTCAACTTTATCCAATCCCATGTTTTCGGGTTCTCTTGCATCTTTTCTATTTAAGGTTTCTTTTCTATTTATTGGAATACGCTTCTTACTTTTAATCAAATTTTCTTTAATTTCCGAAATTTCGTTTCTTTTAAAATCGTCGAATCCACGCGTTGACTTTTGATTGCTGTTTCCAAATTTTTTGTACGAAGCCTCAGATTTCTCATTTCTTCCGCTCGGCAAATCCTTAAATCTTCCTTCTACGTTTTTTGACTTTTCGCTAATCTTTGTATCCGGAATGATTTCAAAATCCTCGTAATTGACCTTAAAAAATAAAAATCAAATATAAGTATAAGACAGCATATGTCGCAGATAAAGGATAATTTTATTTTCATTTCTTACGTTCATCGACATTTTTTCATTTTTTAATAAATCCACTTTGCCTCGATTTTTCTCTTTCCTTGAATAGTCGCCAATTCTTTCCAAATTTCCCAACTGACTGTCCCCACTGTTTTCTCGTTTTGTAAAATTGCTGGAATGCGATTTGTCAACGATCTTCTGCCACGATGATCTTGGCGTCCTGGCGTCGCAACCGACATCAGAAATCTCAATAATTTTTCCCACTTCGTTAAATTCCTCAGGCATCGTACCGTAATTGTCGTCCATAAAGAAGAACAAGGGATTTTCCCTAAATCCATTCATCTTGTATTTTTTTTCCAAATAATTTCAAAAACTAAAGAAACAAAAAATCAGTCATAGATACACGTCTAAATTCATTCGCCCAGTAAGTTATCGTATAATTTAATTAAAAGTGTCAAAAATATATAATTTCTCTGTAATATACTTGAGGTTATAGGTTATATCCACACTTTATTCCGTCAAACAGTGGTTAAATGATTAATCGTAAGAATACGGATCTTCTTTTTAAAAAACGGGGCTGTTAGACAAACTAGAAATTTTATTACGATACATGAGTATTTATTATGATTAGATATGACGTAACGTTATGAGAAATTCCATGACGGCTTTGACGATAGCCTCTTGTTCCTACATTATGACAGGTGTCAATGCGATACACAGCTAAAAGTACTCCGGTACCAAGTCCAATCGAAATTTCTTTTCCTTTCTTTTTATGAAGAAGACACGAATATGTTCACTGGCTAAGTTTCTATCGGAGTTGAGTTCAGAGGTCAAATACGTGTACTGTAGGCCTATAGATTAATAAATTGTAAGTTAATAAACAGGCATATGTATTAAAATACATGGTGCACATCACGTATGATGTACGTGATGTATTTTAACTGTCGTCAGTCTTCGGTGGAAACGTAGTTACTGATCTTACCAGACAACCACATTGGAAATTTCAATGGTAAATCTATATTAGGTGAAGTTCTTAAAATATCGATAGATGGCAGCACATGATGGTGCCAGCGTGCAGATCACGCATCATGGTGTAGATCCTCTTATTGTAATTGTAAGTTGTTAAAATTTCCTTTGGAAAAGGAACTCTAAAGTGGTAACGCATATAACACAATATTTAGGTATATTATAGTGCAGTGATATATTTAATATATCTCTAATGACATTGCTATTGCTAATATTTCGCAATTCATATATATACACCTGTACTTCGTATACTGTATCATTATTGCGTTTATCGAATAAATTATCTTTAAACACTTATTCGTTGATATTCTTTTGCCCTCTGCGAATATCTTAGAGTGCGAATGAGTTCTGTCTCTTTCTTTACTCTCCTCCGTCCTAGCAGCATCCTTTTCTTCCTCCTTTTCTCTTATACTTCGACAGACCTTTTAAGCTGTGTTCCATTTTCTTTGCAATTATTTCCATTCTATCTACATGTTCCATAAAGTAAAGGGATTTTTTAAAAGTGCCCCATCGCAATTTGATCTGTATCGGCTGTTTACATGAACCATTCTGACGTTTCTGCGTAGAGAGACTTTTCAAAGTATCAAGGAGAGAGTCCCGAAACCAGTCTTTTTTCGAGATACAGCTGATTTTCGAATTATATTCGGAATTATTATATTGGAGAAAGTTCGCTGACTCTCTCAGAGATGGCGCCACTTATCGTGCCCATGTAGCGGAATGACTTGAACCACATACACAAATCTTTTATGTTTTAACTAATCACGAGTAATTTCAATAAATCAGGTAAATTTTACACACGTATTTTTTATGTTTCAGGTACAGAGGTATGCAACCAGCGGACTGACGCCATTGAATACTCTAGACTACTCTCGCTACCCTACGCTAGTCGTAGCGCTGCGATCTTCCGGCGTTTTGTTTCTTGTCAGCGACGGCCGGTAAGTATGGCAATGACTGCCCTGGCTCGGTCGTTAAATAGCATGTGTTCTTCGTTGTCCACACCCAGGAGTTGCTGTCCCGTTATCAGCGAAAATTCGAACTATTGCAAATTCATTTAATACGAATTGGACCATTGAAGTTTCGACGATGCGCTTTTCAAATAACGTAGAGAATAGTATTGATGAAGAAAAGCGGAGTGAAGATATTAAATGAAAAAAGGCACGAAATAAGGGATGACGGTAGAAACAAGGGCAGAGAAAATGGAGCATAGCTGTAAAAGGTCTGTCGAAGGAGGAGGACAAAGATGCTGTTACGACGGAGGAGAGTAAGAAAGAGAAGAACTCATTCGTACTCTAGGATATTTTCAGAGGGCAAAAAATATCAAAGAATAAGTGCTTAATGTTAATTTAATCGATAAACGCAATAATGATACAGTATACGAAGTACAGGTGTACATACATGGATTGCGAAATATTAGCAATAACAATATTAGCAATGTCAATGGGGCAAAACCATGTTCAGATGGTACGTTTGGACTGAATCGGCTGAATAACTTGGTATATTTTATTTGAACAACAATATTCCATTGTTAAACGAGTGAATGAACTTTTCAATTATGTATTTATATGCATAATATTATGGGCACTTTCCGCTCATGGAAATGCGTAAAATGAATTTGTATTACTTACTGTATTTTTTTTTTTTTTTTAAATAAAATTAGACTGCATATGTACTAATGAATAAAATTAGAACCCAATCAAGATTTTAATAGAAATCGTCGGAACGATAGAGAAAATAACTATAATTATTCTCGGAGTGATTGTGTTCCTCGCATTAATTTGATAAAAGTCCGTATTAAAACCATAAAAAAGATGAAAAAGCACGAACGCCCAAGGATTTTCGAAGATATAAATCTCCACATATTTCTTAAATGTATCATTACCTATAATTATGTTCGATATCTTTTAATTCGGTACTAGATACGTAATTCTTAAGAGTGGCTGTGTGGCTCTGCGTTCGGTTAGTGCCGAATGATCCGGGCGAATATCTCGTGCCGTAAACGTAATATTGGTTTACAACGTTCAATATGCGTCGTGCGGTTTCGTTCAAATAAATTTTATTAATTCATTTATGTTGAAGGACTCGTCCAAGCTCACGGTGTTCGTGATAATACAGTGGATCACATGACGAAGTCTCAAAATATGACACAGTATCTTATTGCTGTCAACACGCTTTGAAAGAGATTTTCCTTTCTTTGTGGGAAAGTGACTCTGTAGCTTGTGCACTTTAATTAGTAGGACTAAATTGGCGTTCCGAATTTTTTGAAAAAATATTGAAAAATGGAGGACATAGAACAACACCTTTGCGATTTTCTGAGTAGAGTCCGAGTGTTCTCAGATGACGGTTTGTGATTTAACCTCTAAGCCCATTTTTGACAGCTTACGTAGTACTGTTTTCCTTTTTCTTTTTGTAATGCGATGCTTCTACTCTTACAGCATTACTCGACCCATCTAGTGAGGAGAGCTCGTTGTCAACTACAGAGGATGGTGTACCGATACGAAAACTCTTTGTTGGGAACTTGGCGCAGAGGGTGAGTTTCTTTTTGTTTGAAAAAATTGGGTGCATTCGCACAACGAGCCTTTAAGAATGTACACTGTCCGTTAAGGAATTGACTTTATTCTATATATATGATTTTATTATAGCTATATTATTTTTCAGACGACACATAAGGATTTGGACAATCTCTTTTCTAAATTCGGGAAAGTAGACAGCTGTTATTTAAAGAGAAACTTTGGTAAAAGCAATTATGCTTTCATTACATTCAGTAACGTGGAAGATGCCTTAAAGTAAGTTTTACAACTATTTTATATTCTTTAACTCGGAGTGCCTTATACAGTATGGACTATCCGCAAAATTGTAATTCTAACATCGCAATGATCACGATGACTAATAAATTTACAGAGCTAGGGAAGAAGGAATAAGAAAAGAAATTCACTTGCACAGTAGGGATTTAAGAGTGATGCCAGCAGATTCTTGGCATCAACCAGATAGTGTTGAAAATCAAAGAAAACTTGCTGCTATTAAGAATAAAACGGACAAAAATTCAGACACCGAGGAACAGTCGTTTCAGGATTACACAGCAGATGACAATGCTCTTATAAATAGATTAAACGATGACTGCCTAATACATGTCTTCCTGTACCTCCCAATCGCCGACAGAGTAAAAATTGAAAGAGGTATTATTTCTCATTCTTATCACCATTAATAATGCATGTAATTTATCCGATTACATGCTGATCGTGTTATCTTATTTACCCCCTGCATTGATAAAAACTCAAACCCTGATTCAGATAAGACTTAACGATACATTCCTCTGTATAGAGTGTGCTAACAAAAACATAAGACTACGCATAAACTTGCAATATAAAAGACTTTCTGCTTTCATTATTAACACCATAAATAAAATGTCTTCTGCACAGTATGCAAACGCTGGCGAGCAGTCAGTCAAGAGTCTTGGCGTGCCGTGAAGAGGCTAGATTTGTCACAGTCGGCTTGGGGGTTATCCCCAAGCAAAAAGCAGCGCAGTGTCGACACAGCCATTCTAAGGAAAGTGTTGCTCCGCTGTGGTCGTTTCCTTAATTACATTGATTTCTCTCAAATGCCACATCAACTGCGCCAGAGCACATTGACCATCGTCGGAAAATTCTGTCCAAATTTGGAGATAATCGATGTGACGGCATTGAATGTCTCAGCCTCGGGAATAGACTCCCTCACAAATAGCTGTGAAAATATAACGGAACTCAGTTTGGGATCATGCACCAGCTACTGCGATAACGATTTGCAGAAGCTATTTGCAGTTAATAGAAAGCTCAGATATTTAAGGATTCGCCAAAATAATCACATGACTGGGAAATGTCTTTTGCATCTGCCATCGGATGCCATCGAAGAGTTATCTTTGGAACAATGCAATGCCATGCTGCCTTGTCACTTTTCCAATGTAAGTTTTTCTAATGTTTATGTTTTTATTCAAGTTATACAGAGAGATTTCAAATTAAGAGAGAGAATTAGATATATCAATTTTCTACAATGCAAAACTTGATCCCTGTCGAAAACCTTACGAAAGTTTAATGACTTAGGTTCGAGTCAAACTCTGTCGAACTCTTCTTTTGGACAGGAAAGTTGTGTTCGCAGTGCTAACATTATTATCGTTTACAGGCTATCGAGAAGTTCGAGAAACTTAGTCATCTCTCTCTTGTGGCTTGCATCGGTATAAACGACAATGTGATGCAAGCAATCTCCGTACGAGCAAATAGTCTTAAATCTCTACAATTATCTAATTATTTCCCAATAATGTCGAAATGCTCGATGCTGGAGGTGGCCAAGTTAATTAATTTAGAGGTACTGAACGTCGCCGAAAATCCTGCAGTCACGGACGAGTTTCTAAACGTAGTGGCAGCCCGATGTCTTCAACTTAAAATGATAGACATAACAGGTAAACTGTCTACAACAAGACATCAAATCATAAAGCAATTTTAATGAACTCATTGTCGTATTACAATACAGGTTGCAATACCGTAACTAACAAAGGAATGTCGAGAATCGCCACATTACCAAAACTCGAACACCTAGTAATGAGTTACCTGGGCGAAGCAAATGACGAGCCTTTCGTAGGAATGCAAAATCTATGCACACTCGAATGTAGAGGATGCCCCTTGATTGGCGATACCGGCATCTCAACCCTGATACAAATATCCCAGAATCTGGAACAACTTGATCTGTCCGGCTGCGATTTGATAACCAATAGGACCCTGGAAGTAGCACAAAAAGCCACGCGGATTCGCACCAATAGCAAAATCCTCAAAATAATAGTGGGTGGTACAAGAGTAGTCGTAAGCGAACTGAAGGAAGTTTCGCCATTCCTTCAAATAGTCAACGTTGATCTTTCATTAATGCACATGAGACCGGATTTCGATCACGATGTATTTTTCCCATCCGAGGACGAGGACGAGGATGAGAATTACGAATGGGAGTTAGACCAATCATCAATTAGCAGCGACGATAATTCCTACGAGTATGAAATCAATTGGTGCATATAACGGCTGTAGATGTGGAAACACATTTGGCAAATTTTATTTCAGACTTGTACATAAGGTATTCGCGCTATTCTTATAAGCAGCCTTGCATTGGAAAGATAATATGAAAAATGGATAAGGACAAAAATCTGAGGATTATGAAAACCAAAGGAAGGATATTGTCGCAGACTTACTAGTCTTTATACTTTTTCGTTTTCTTATGGTTTCTATTCTATGAGCAGTTTTATAAAAAGTAGCTTGGACATTCTATATCACAGATGACCATGGGTATGTAACTTATTGCGCATAATATATTTGCGTAATGAATATCAAACTAATTCGTGTATTCAGCTAGTACCGTAGTAAGGTGTGCATTCATAAATGATCAACAGAGGAATGTTTGTAAGATTGTATTATAACTCAGCTATTTCCTGCTAGCGAATAAGACCTTTTTCTATAGCGATGTACGCTAAGTCTAAGTAATATAAATTTCCTCTTGAATAAAGTGGGTTACTAGTGTTCACATTTTATTGGCTATTTCTTTAGCATAAATAGAATAGGATTCAGAAAATTATAGTTTGCCAATTTGATTGCATTGTCGGTCGAGCAAGCATCAAAACGAAGGACACTTTGAAAATATGTTATATTCAGGTACAGTAGAGACTGGTACTTTAATGAAATGTCAAGTCTAGGATACACCGACAAGTAGGTATGCTTCGTAGAGAGTTTCAAAATATGAAGATACTAATTAATTGTGAAGCAGTTCTTTTTCTATACTTTTATGTTTTGTAGTGTTTAGTATTTTTATGTTCGTTGTATTAACCAGTGGAGGATACTGGGCAGGTAACGATAGAAGGATGCAAGAAGTAGACTGCAAGGAGTAAAATTGGAAGGAAATATTGGTGTAATGAATGTCAAAATTAATAAAAAAAAAAACAGAAATTCCTAAAATTATGGCAATTTCGAATCAATTCCGTTAAACTGGAGCTTTTAGTAATTGGAAATTTAAAGTATAATTATCAAAGACGAAGAACAAAAACCATTTCAGCAGTCCAATTCTAAAGTAGTTAGTACGTTACTCCCTTTCCAATTGTCTTCTTCATTGTTAAATTGTGTTACGCAATGCCACGCTAAATTTTTCCATCATTACGTTCTTCCGCCCCAATATGCAATGAAGATTGAGGGAATTAAAAAAACAAGGATAAGTAACGATATTCTGCAAGAAGTACGTTATTGCTAACTCAGAGTTTGACCCCTGACCTTCTTGGAAACATGACGAGGAACATATATTACGAAAAGCCTAGATTGCAATTTTGATTCTTAAAATTTTCTCATAAATTCGAATTAACTGCAGGCTACTGTTTAACGCATTTGATTTAATATCCTGTGATATTTAAATGAAATGTTGGTACCATTACTAATATTCGCTTTCGTTTCATTGACTTGTATCTTAATTGTTTAAATGCAGATACAAATTTGGAAGAAATTATCATTCGCATATCGATCATATTGCATTGGATTTCTATCCATTTTCCATACGTTGCGTTGTAATAAATATTTCTAATACGTATAGTTGCGGTAAGAGATATAATAATTAAAGGAATTAAGGCGTTTATGTTATAGTAACATTTTTGAGGACTGTACGTGTGATCGTTAACAATAAATATGTTCATATTACTTGAACAATTAGTGTTTGAGGTTTCCGTGCATGTTACATATAATTACGCCTGATGTTAAAAAAATTGAGAATACTAAATTTTTCATTGGACAAATTTTCCAACTTTTACAAGTACCATCAGATTTGCAAAGCTATGAAGAAACTTTAATTGTAGCACGAAATTATATTTTTGCGCACTAAATCGATCGGCATATATTTACGATAATTTTATACAGCTGCTTCTTTGTGTATAAAATTTTCATTTTCTTATAAGTTAAATGTAAAAAGAGATTAGGATTTCAGTGGTATTTTACCATAAACAAGCAATTTACAATAACCTTTGCTTTCAAAGTTTTTAAAAATATGCAAAGTTTCTTTCTATTAATTTCTCTGTAATTGTCTCAATTTTGGTTATCATTTCGAAAAGTTGATATTGCCTTTTGATCAAATTCAGAATATTTTTTGGTATTCCAAGATAGTGTAACTTCTTCTTCCTATTGGATGTGGTATTTCAAAATTGTTTAATCTTAATATTTACTTTTGATGTGTTACTTTCTGTGGAAGAAACAGGGATTTTGATGTGCAATTTCTTTGTATTTTCAGTTTTTTTAATTGTGTTACCGGAGACGTAATTATTTTGCACTTGTTTACTTTTCCGATTCGTTTTATCCTTTTTGAGATTACTAATTTTTGGATCAGTATTCAAAGTATCTTTGAATCTTTCAGTTTTTGTTTCGTTGGAAACATTAAACTTTTCAGGATGTGAATTATTCTGTTTCTTTGCCACACATCTTGCACTCAATCTTTTTTCTTGCTTGATGGATTCACTTCTGACTTCTTGAAGAGATTTATTTGTTTTCAAGGGTGGACATAATCTTGCAATTGGAAGTGCAGATTGTACAGAACCAATGGAATTTGCATTACGCAAAGTCTGAAGTTCTTTTATCTTAGAACATGGAGCTTTGTTTGTTTGATTATGAGAATTATATTTTTTTGTATCGCATTGTTTACTGTCACTCTTATTGATTATTCTATAAATACTCATTGTTTTCATCTGTTTTAAATTTTGCGAAGCTGTCCGATTTGGGTTTGTAAATATTTCCTGATTCTTTCTAAATTGTTTCTCTACTCCTTTTACCGAATCAGTCTGAAAGAGAAGGTTATAGATAATTCTGAGCATGAGAGACGTTTGACTAAATTATTGATCAGAATCAATTCTTATTTACTATTTCATGTGTAATTTTCAAATGTGTCTGATGATCTTTCATTAGATTCCTCCATCCCTTTACCCCAGTATAATCATTTTTTCGTTTAAAAATATTACTGTCCAGGCACCTTTGACACAGAATTTTCCAAAGCTCATTGTCATTAAAAATCTATAGAAAGTAAAAGAATGTAAACTGATTGAAATTATATAGTTAAACGAACAAAGCGAACCTGATTTGCAATTTGGGACAACGAAGAGAGCTTGACAATATCCTGAATATCCAAATACTCCGATATCTTATTAATTAGATTTTTAGGCAATGCAAGTAGTGTTTCACATGTTCCCGAGGTTAGACTCTTAATATGCAGCAGTAAGGGTTTTCCTTATTAAAGAGAACCACATTTTAAACTAGATAGATACGAATGCAATAGTACAATAGTATTCGATGCAATACCGAACACTTGACAAATTTGATCTTGAAAGGACTTGTCTTCCGCAAACTCAAAAAACTTGGTCACATGAACAGCAGGGGTTACGTGTGGTCCATGAGAGATTCTCCATACAAACAATACAACCTATACAGATAATAGTGAAGGTACTGATTTTGCCTATTGAAGTACGCGATAGTACTGATAAGAACCTCATCGTGAAATACTTTGATTCCATAATAGTCTCTACTGGGAGAAGGTGCAACGGAATATTTCTCAAAGTAAACGACCTTGCCATTCATACTTTCTACGCGCGAAAATATTTCTATTTCACATGCATGAAGTCATCCAGATCATACAGTCATCTCTTTGTCTCAGTAAACATGGGTTGCCTTTGGCGATTATTAGAAAACTTCAGCTGATATGCGCTAAGAGGAATAGTTTATGTACAGTGCGAAAGAATAGCTGTATAGTGAGTTTCACAATTTTATTATAATAATTCGATATGACGAGATGAACATAAATATAGAAATGTCGAAGTAAAAATGGAAAGTCGAATGGCATTATATAGTTGTATCAATATACAAGGAAGGCTACACATTAATATCACAATGCATGATTCGATAGGTTCGTAAAAATCTAGATTATACGTCGGTTACTCCAGAGGCGAGTTAGCTCAGAGTCACAAAAATTGACCAGTTGAGAAAGACAAGAAATTTAAGTTACAAAGGTCATAGTAGAAACAGTATAGCCGACGTGTGGCCATTATTATTATAGCGCCGATATCAGTAACAGCAACAATTGTAGTGATAGTATTAATAGTAGTCGTAATAGCAATAGTAGTAATGTCGATAGTGATAATAATGACACTAGCAGTAATGATAATAATAACAATAATAAACGTAATAACAGTAGCAATACTATATTTATATGTCTTATAAATACTTGATTGCATGACTGATATGACGATCCTAATTTTATAATCACTGACTCGCGATGACGTTTTATTAAAAAAAAAAAAAAAAAAAAAAAAGTCGCATGAAAATAAATTACTATGTGCTAGCGTATTGAAAGTCTTATGCTCGATGGAATAAACTTAGAAAATATAAAAATTGGGATTTCGTATTGTTCCGTGAGGAGCGACAAAAGTTTGCCGTACGTCTCGTTGTACGAGAAAACGTGTAATTCGTTCGCGGCAGATAATCATGGAGATAATCGCGCGGATTACAATAAGGGTCAGAGTTCAACGGACAAAAGCCAGAAAACAGAATGGAGAGACAAGCGATATCGCCTATTTCCATAATGAACAGTTAGAAAATATTAATATTATTTTTTTTTTAAATACTCATAGATCGACTTCAATCGGATTCTGGAAGAACGGATTTGCTCGTAAGCGTTTTGTGTGGATGCGAAGACAACCTACCGATTAAATAAAAATCTCCTGATATGTAAATGGTCGAGTCATAAAAATTTTTGCCGACAGCATCGATCGTTCCCACGACGAGGAGACGATGACTCGGCTGTGAGGATGGTCGTAATCTTGCATCGGTAAGGCATTGATAAGGAAGAAAAAGAAACAGCTAGCGTCGCAACGGATGGCACGACGGCGTGGAATCATTTGGGAAAGGTGAAACTGAATTTTGTGACAAAAATGGAATATAGTCTGAGCGACCTCATCGTCGAGAGCAGCCGAGACTCATAAATTCTATGACCGCTGGATTACGGGGACGGGATTATCGACGATCGTCCGGTCGTCACTGCAGATACTCGGGGATGTCGTTGTGTCCTCCGAAGGAGCCGGTGCCACGGTCAATTGGCGTTGCTCCATATGATCCAGTGTTTTCTCTATGGCTCTCAGTCTCTTCTCCAGACTAGTAGTACCCAGGATGCCGACTTGGAGTTGCTGTCCCAGAGGCAGTATCGCTAGAATCCACCAGGTCCAGGATGGACCATCCGGAAGCCGGGACCAATCCTCTTCGGTGTCTGGCATGGAGCCGAATACACGCTGTATCTCCGACTGTTGGGAACTGGGTACAGTGTCCCACCATCTTCTGCCTTTCGTTCTCACCTGCGACATTTAACGATACACTGTAACGTCGCTACAGAAAGCATCAAACTTATCAAGATCCGATGACCTTTCGCCATCACAGACCACATCAATCCTTCTGACGTACCTTATCATGAAGTTCTAAAAGATTGAGTAATTGCTCAGGTTGCACGGGCGTGTCTCTCAGGAACTCCACCTGCGCCGTGTCATATCCGTCCCGTTCGTCTCCAGACAAAACCCTGAATCTCCTTCCACCGACTGTACTCAGGATGCTGCATCCATCCTTGAGCAAGACTCTATCTCTGATCTCCAACATGGTGCCATATTCTGCGTACCTGAATAACAATGATACCAGTTTGTTTAACAACCCCGAAGCGATCAATCAGATAAACCGAGTCCATGCCGCAGCCTCAATGCTTCAAGCAATCTGCATAATGATCACACACGCTTCAAAATATATCTAATGCAGTGCACGTATTCGCTGTGCATGAGTTCGACGGAAATACTAAGGAGCATCGATTTCAAATGACTATTTCCATTGCTCTAATGCATGACAAAGAATGCAAATTAATTCTTACTTCTTTGTCCCGGTAGCTTCCCTATTGAGACACGCAGCGATTCCAAACTCCCGTACGCCGATCTCGAAGCATCGTCTGACCATCAGCCTGTATCTTGGCTCGTAGACAAAGAGAGGACAGGCTACACGGGGGAAGGCCGTCGTACAGATAAAAACGGCGATCTGCTCGCTGTCCAGGAGTCCCAGGCTCTGAACGAGTTCCAGACGATGACTGGCGGCTCTGGCAGCGTACTCCGTCGACGCAACGCTCTTCAGGGCGCGTTCGACAAAGTCCGTGACGGTTTTTTGACTGCTGGCCAGGTACTAGAATAATACAGTAGAAACTCACGGTTATGACAGTGCTGGTTACAGCAGTGCAATGTTATGGTTACGTCGATTGTTTTTCTCTCTATTTTTTTTAACACAGTCTAGAATAAAGCCAGCACCTGGTAGCAAGCGTTAACGACAATGTTCCTCGGGATAAATGGCATTGCCAGATGGAATACGGAAGCCAGAACGATGAGCACAAACAATCATCTCAATATGCATCATCGTTAACCGCTAGAAAGCATTATGTGCCTCATTTACCAGAAGACGTCCAGCGCAAGGTACGTCTTGGCATTAAGTTCAGTTGATCCGATCAGTGTGTCTAACGGCTCGTGACTAAGGAGAGATTCTTTTCGTGTAACAGCCCAAGAGAAGACCTAAGACCGGTACTTTTCATCAAGGCAAGTCTCGCATTAATCGAGCCGATGATAAATTCCTGGTCACTTACGTCGGCGAGTGACGTGACGCAGAGTGGACAGGCGGATGAGTAGTCCAGGCAGCGATCCAGGCACATCCAACAATAGGTATGTCCGCAAGGGGTTGCGACGGGTTTCCAAAGCAAGCGACAACATAGGATGCAGTCTAGGTCGCCTTCGGCAGGGTCGCCTCTGGAAAGAGGCGGTAGCAAGATTTCGGCAGGTCTAGCGTCCACCCCTATGAAGAATTCGAAAGCGTTTTGGTAATAGTGTCCATTTACAAAATCAATTTTTTTTTTCCAAATTTATTATACTATAGGTCAATCAACTGTGCGATTGTTTTTAGCTACTCACTTTTGAGCTTTTCGACCTCTTGATAGACCCTGTCCAGGATCGTGTGAAGTCGAGCGTTGTCATGGGGAACGGAAGTAGGTATGAGCCTCCGGCGCACCGTCTGCAAAATAAAATCCAGCTGATAGTACGAAGTGCTATTATCACCAAGAAATTGCCGAAGCATTATCAAGCCGATGTACGATATCGTTTCCGAGTTACCGATGCCAATGCACCGACTAATCGCGCGATAAGAAATCATCCCGGAATCACATTTATAATTAGTCCCGGGCAATTATTATCGATAAGCCTTACGATTATCGGGATTGTTCGATCGATGATAATTTAATACTTGGTTTTGTGTAAGGCCCGAGCGATCGCCGTTATCCAGTCATCTAATTGTGAATTGTCAATCGTGCCACTGGTACGGAACGATCATACGAAGAGAGAAAGAGAAAGAGGAAAAGATGGAGAAAGGAAGAAAATGAAGATCAAGAGAAAAATATAATATTTTTTCCCTACCTGACTGAAGTCTTCCTCTCCGCTGCTGTTGTCCTCGCAATCCGACGTATTCAGTGCTGCCCTGCGATGATGCTGAATTGGATTCATCAACGGCAGAAGCAGATGATGTCGATTTCTTCTCGATCTGGCTATCGTCTGGACCATATTGTAAGGACCTCTGGTAGCAGGACTGTTTTGCCGACGATGATTCGAGGACAGCATTCGGTGGAGTACCTGAAAATTTCAAAAATTCAAAATCACTCGTATTACGATGAAAGGCGCGTGATTCTAGAAGAGCGCCAATCAAAATATTACGATGATGCCCAGGTGCGACGTGTGGCCTGTTTACAAGTCACGTGCAAACGTATAGTGATTTCAGAAGGAAGGAGCTGGTTATAAATACACTAGGAAACAAATAAGTGACGGCAAGGCAGAAAATCAGCAATGGAAATCACGATGAACAATGGCTGAGATGATCGAGAGAGAAACTTCAGGGCTATGTCGAAAGATCTTAGCGACAGATTGGTCATATCTACCAAGAAGAATTTTATCGATAGAAAATTATTAATTTCTCAACAGCCCAACATGCACTTTAGTGCATTTAATTAGTGCTACGTAAAATTTTCTGTTCTGCACACGAGATTCCACTGTAATTTTTATTTTGGATTTCTAGACTATTTTCTGGATACACGGTTAGGCATTTTCTCTGCCACATAGCATTATACGTGTAGAACTGACACTGTAAGTGCAGCACCAGACCAATGCATAAGGAAGTGCTAGGGTCGTAAAGGAAGGAAACTGCAGAAATTCAATAATCATAATATCACCACATATCTTCCTTATGCAATTTTAACGACTGTCAAGCTTGTATTCATATTTTTGGTATGACAAGTACCGGCCGTTCGTTGAACCATCGATTGGTTGTAACAAATTTAGAAATATATCTTGACTGTTTCAAAATTTCTGGCAACCAACGCAAATAGAATTCCGCAATTATTTTCTAACGCGATACTGTTTATCTATGTCAAAAGTTAAACTAATGTCGCGTATAAGATATGAAAAGTTCAACGCTTTCAAAAGCTCCTCCGTCATTTCTGCGTGCAGTGTAAAAGGACTGGCGCAAAGTTCAAAGTGGCTGATAAAGGACCACGGTCGGAATGGTTGTCTGTGCTAATGATTGCCTTTTTTTTTTTGGAAATTCCAAAAAAATCCATTGAGCCCGTGAACGCAAGTGCTTGTTGTTTCTGGTGGATATTGTTACGCAGTGCGTATTTTCTTATATAATTTTGAGAGCCGACAACTGTAAAATATTATGAAAAAAAATATTTACTGAGAAATTCAATATCGACTAATACCACAAGCTGCTCGTGCAGTGCTACTCGTATAATTTTCTATGGAGGAAAGTAAAAGAATTCAGAAAATATTACAAACCTATTGAAATAATAGAATTTTTTTTCAAATTTCTCTTATCAATCATTCCCATTGCCTATTGGTTTCGCGTTATTACGATTCTTATTATTTTCGTGTGCCTCTACTTATATTGCTGATTGGTCGTAAATCATAATCTCCGTACGTCGGCCGCGTGATACCATTTCGTACGGTTATAGCCAATTAGTTCAATTTTGATTTCTGAAAATGCGCGAGGCATTGCGTTTACCGTGCGAATCTTTTCCTGAAGTTGTTCTAATGAACGCAACAAGACACAAGCTTTTGTAATCAGGACAACATTTGCGATTGGACAGTTAAAGCCAAGCTGCTTATCGGCATAGCGCTTCCGGTTGACCAGCCGAATGCATTAGACGTTCTCAAAGTCGTGTTTACTTGTGAAAAATCTACGCGGCTTTTTTTACTTAATTTTTTATTCACAAAATTGTAAATAAAAATTTGTCTTTGATAAAATTTCTTACCAGATACTTCATATCTATTCAAATTGAATATATCTCTAATTCATAGTCGCGTATTCTAAGATTATTATATTCCTATATTTACATAGGCAAACGAAATTTCTATTAATAACTATTATCGGGACTCGTCCTTATCGCGAGTCACGACTTAATTTTTACGTTTGTCTGATAGTAAAAAATTTGCTGTCTAAATTTAATAGTGCGATTCTCACCCGTGTAATCTCTTGGCGTACGGTTTGAGGGTTCCGGTCGATCGCGACACTCGTACAGAAGGCGAAGAGGGCCTCCTCGTGTCTCCCAAGGGCTGCGAGTGCCACTCCTCTTCTAAAGTGTCCCTAAAATAATTATGAACAATTGGTTACTTAAAATATTCTCAAAATTTCATATTTTTCGACTGCGTAAGTAGGCCTCCTTGAAAAGACGATATTACACAATGGTCATAATGCCGATAAGGGAAAGGTGTCGGAGACTGCATATAATTTACTGCGTTATTTGCTATGCCGTCCCAGACACCTCTCCCTTATACGTTAAGTACGATAAAGAATTTACGGCAACAATTATCTCATTATTTTTTCCCGGAACTAAGGAGGAGGACAAAAAAAATTTTGATAAAAAATATACAGCCGTATATATATATATATATACATACATATATTGAGTCGTAAATCAAATGCAAATTAACTTAAAATCATTATCAACACAAACGACTTGCTGATTAATCACTAAGCTAAATTTAACGTAATCAACTGTTGCGTAATGACTTTTTATTCATGAAAACAAATCGAGCACGATGCGTTACTCATATTTGAAATTCAATAAGATTTCGTGTCTATGGTTCTCTTTTTTTTTTTTTTTTAATAGAATTATGAAAATTTTTAGACAATTTCTTTAAACAAATTTTATTAGTAGCGGTTAATTGCTGCTGTTAAATTATATCAATTATGAAATTCAAAATTGTTCACCTTTCCCCAGTCTGGACGTAATCTAATCGCATGGTCAGCATCCGTGAGAGAAGCCTGCGGCCTACTTAGCATGAGCAATGCGTGCGCCCTGTTGCTGAGATGTAGTGGACTGTTTGGTGCTGAAAAAAAAAAAAAATAATATATCTTTCTACAAGTGCTGCCATATTAATAACTTCCGCTTGTTCTCCTTTTTTTTTAATTTCACTAGGTAATTGAATGCTAATTTTTTATCGCATTAAATTATTATAACGTTGTCTCTTATGATTACTTTATTCGTATGCTCGCAGTGCCAATGTAAAAAGTGCATTGAAACTATCGATGCAAAATTAGTACCAACAATCGTCGGGTACGAATCGAACCTTACTGGTCGAAAGATAAAATGTCAAGGGAAGCAATGAAAATTGACATTACATTGTATTTATACTGAAGCATCGATGATCTGTTGAAAATTTATTATTAACTCTAAAATATAAAAAAATTGCCAAATCAGAAAATATATATCACCCTAGGAACTTTAAATCATTAATAATAAATAAAATTAAAAAATGCTAAAAATCTTCAAAAGCACTTTTTCAACGTAAAAAACAATAGCAAATTGCTCACGGTGCAATTTTACAGCTGCTAATTGATTCGATAATAATTATCAGCTATGCAATGAAAATAAAATTGATAAACAAGATAATAGCGCGTCATACATGTATCTGTAGACTAATCGTACCGATCATAAAAAAAATATTCCAATCAAGAATCACGTAAAAAGTAAGTTCCAAAAATTAAAAAAAAACCACGTCTCCAAATTCGCATCGGTAGACAATTAGCCAGAGATCAGGACATCGACCGCGAGTAAACGGGTCCATAGAACCCGAGCTCGGTAGCATCGTTATTTCCGTGAATGTCGAGGTCGACCAGGCCGCGATAGTATCGAAGCGTGAAATCCTTTTGTGGCACGACGATTCATACTTTCCGCTCAAGAGTCAAGACTCTGGACAACGATCTCAAAAATTACATAATCGTCAGCCATTACCGTCTTTAAATTAAAATTAATCATAAGCAAGAAAAAAAAATTCCAAGATCCGGATTCGTATGGGTCCTCGGACACACCTGGTATCCTGTTCGCGACGAAGCAGAGGCTGGGAGACCTGTTGTGTTTCTAGACGTGTACCGTATACACCGTAACGGCTAATGCAAGTACTAGCCAAGTGCAACTCGCAGCGCATCGGCCTAACCATCGCATCAGAGTATCACGAAACGAACGTATATCGTGAACTACGATTGACTTACGAGTCAGTGTTTTCGACGAAGCGACGGTAGACGCCGGCATCGGCCGACCGACAGAGGCGGGAGTGCATCCTGGCATTGTGAGCAATGTCATTGCCTCTACATAGAGTCTCTTGAGCGGACAGAGATCGTACCAGCTGCAGCGAGACTATAGATACCCGACAAAATTAGAAAAAGTCGTAAAACGTGTTGATCCAATTACTATCTTTACATCCGTCGGATCCTTTACGTGTAAGATGTAAGACGTGCACGATAGCGATATATTACGTGTACGTGCTATATAAATCATTAAATTAGAATACTTAAATACGTAGATATACAGTATAGAGCCGATACCACGGTGAAAAGACGTTACGAGTGTTATGTATACCCGGCAAAGTATTCCGAGTCTGGGTCTCTGACCGATGCAGCGACTCTAGCCAAGTAATTCCTGTGCCTTTGGCTGTACTTGACGCTGCGTCTTTTTCTCTATAGTCCCAATGTCTCTCGTCCGTCGTGTCTCGCCGAGCGTCTGTGCGAAGGTGAACGCGGAGGAATATCGAGGAGCCTACACGACGCCATTCCGGAATAACGAGTAGCATATGCAGCGTGCTCCTGAGGACGTGCGAAGTCTGTGAGAGTAGACTCGATGCAATAATTAAAATAACCAGAGAGACAGGAGCCCGCGTGGAACGTGCTAGAAGCTGAGTGAGTGATCGGTATGAAAAATGATCGTGGGTAATCCAGACGACGTTACTCGTGGAAGCTTGCGAGGAGGAGAGCTGCGTGGCCGGGTGACCGACCTTTACGTAACGGCTGGCTGTTTGCTGCTGACGTATAGCGATCCGATGCACCGTGGTTGAAGCGGCTACAGGAAGGCGTCCGCGTTCGTGAAAGATCCTCTTTCCCCGTTTTTACGCGGAGAACCTATATTTTCGATCGCCGTGTCCCGAGCGCACGTCGACGATCGTCGTCGAGGCTCTTTCGGTGAGAAGGTTACGCCTGGCTTCGTTTACGTCTTCGTTGAACTCTTCGATCGTTAGAACGTTACGACGATGCGATTCTATAGGCGGCCGGGAACCCGCGCGTCATTGCGCATGCGCCGGTGCGCGCTACGATCTCAACCGTCGTGAAAACAATAACATATTTTTGTGTAAATACAAAATACTAAAATAATCCAATGGCTGCTCCTTTGTTCAGCTTCGCATTTCTCTTTTTTTTTCGCTGTCGCCTTCGTTCTCCTTTCACGCTGTTCTCTCTCTGTCTCTGTCCAAATTCAACTTGCCACGGATGCGGCGCCGAGCGCCCTGCAACGCTGACGCCTTACGCAACGTCCCGACGACGCTCAACGACGCAGTGTCAGTTGCTGCTATGGCTCGAGCTAAATAAACTTACGGGAAATTGTGCGTTGGCGAACTTGAAAATCACAGGTAAAAATAACGTGCGAACGACTTATTATTACTGTGATTATCGTACGACATCCTGTCTCATCGAGCGGCGTCTGTCTTTACGTTGATTTATTGATTTTTTATTATCGATCTGGGTGGACGTTATCCAGTTATTTTTACTTGAGACTTTTTTTGGAGGATTTTTTTTCGAAAGTCGTCTTAATCAGACATTCTAATGTTTGGTTTCTGCTTTACTCTGTGGGTTATTGAGGCTATGCTATAACGCTGCGAATCTTTGTATATATAAGAATTAGATTCGTTAAACGTTTTGAAAAATTCCTAATTTACGTGGAAACTGCATCGGGCACTTTGAGTCGCTCTCTTTTGTCAAAAATCGGGGCTACGCGCGTCCTCCTACGGTGACGCAAGTCGTAACGCCTAGGAGACTCGGCAGACACGTGAGGCCGTTGCTACCTTGAAAGGAAACAGGAAGTCACTGTTGGTCAGTGGCCGTTGCTTTGAAGAATCGTAGTGACGGCAATATTACGTATTGCCATTGGACATTATCGCCTGATTCACGGTAAACGTACCAGCCGAAGTTGGTCACGAATGGATGATTTCATCGATCAGCGACGCGTGGTACCAAATAAAAGAAAATTAATTCTCATACCATTATTGACATAACGAGCATTGTGATCCACAATCTTTCATTTGTTTAACAAGGTCGCACTTTCCACGATTAACCAAATTTATGAATCGCCCCCAACTTCGGGCGACAGGTTTCCCGTGAATAATACTCTAAATCGTAAATTAAAAAAAAATTGTTAAATCAATAAAATGTCAGTGCATCCTGCATACACCTTCCAGATAACAGAAGAGAGTATCTATCATCTATACAGTAAATTTATCTGATTATAATTCGACGAGTCATGGGAGGGAAGGAGGGGGGTGGTGGTGGGGGGGGGGGCCGACGTAACGTTGTCGCCATTTTGAGCGACGCCTGTTAATTTTATGTAACGCCGAGCATTCTCCGGCTCTCCGCTCTCTGTATTTATATAAATCCTATAGAATCTTACGCGAAGAAAGATTCGTTCTCCGAGCAGTCGAAATAGATCCGAGTACAAGACTCGTGAAATTCTGTCATTGTCCATAAACGAAGGACGCGTTGAAAAAATATTATCGCGACGTTCCGTCAAATATTACATCGACGCTCTCGACGCTCGCAGTTCTCGTCCACGTGTCACCGATACGTTACACACGTCCTTCCGACGGACGTTTCTCTCCTGACGCAAGACCAACAATATTTCGTCAATCGATCAGACATCGTAGACCAGTTGGCGTTTATGCACCGCGACGACGGGCGTCGCGTACGCTTTGGTCTTACATAACACTTTTTATTATGTAATTGACACGACGCTCCTATCCCTCGGCTTGCTCGTCAACGGTCAATCCTCTAGAGCTTATACGTTATGCATGAAGTAACCATTACAACGTTTGGCGCAATGGAAATACGCCTTACCGGTGCAACGTGGCTCGAAGTATTTTTTTTTCTTGTTTTTTCTTTCTTTCTTCTCCAATTCGACTTTGACTCGGAATCTCCGAGCGGATTAGATAACGACTCGGAATCGCGGCACGCGAGCTACTTAGTCTACCTAGTGTCAACGTAACCATTTATATAAATCTATCGTTATGCAACGATTCGTACGATTGTGTAGAAGCGGGACGCGTTTACGCGCCACGGGTTTCACGACCACGTGGCTTCGTTCGTTAGACGCTCGCGCTTAGTCGGTAAACCTTTGCCACGTGTTCTTTAGATACTTTTGCACTTCGATAGCATCGTGTGTATATATGTGTATATGTATAGAATAAACGTGTAAATGGGATTGAACGTCGGAAAAGAAATTGATGGAATTTTGGGATTGATGGTAAATACGAAAAAGATTCTTGACACGGGAGAGGAGGAGGTGTGGCAGGGGGGAGATAGATTGGGAAATGCCTATTCCGGTTTCACATGTGGTTTTCCGGGACGGAAATAATTATCAGTGAATATTTCCATCTTCGTCTAAAAGCAGATAAGTGTTATCTGCGTAAGTTGTACGGTGTACACGCGATACCAAAAATAAATGAAAAACTCCAGCAGCGAATCGAATTCGTGGCGAACGACAAGACGGGCTTCGGGTGAGTCGTAAAGTTTACATAACAGAGTTTGACAGAATACGAGCACGTGACTGTAATCTATCTTATCACACCGAACGTTCTCACGATCGATTCCCATATATCTTTTATATAACCACCGAGTATCTATTATCAGCCTCTTTTCGTATCTCTCATTCAAGAACGGGACAGGTACGAGAAGTCTGGTCTCTATAGTTATCGGGTCAGGAATTCGTCCTACCATAGGTATACCTTATTGGTAAAAAAAAAAGTAATCGAATTTCGATATAAATCGAATAATTGTCAGCGCCGATAACTACGTGAAATATCAAAATGACGTAATCGGCTACACGTATCTCATTATAATTTTCAACCCGCCAGCCTCACCCGCGAGGTCCTCTTGATTCCTCGCGGATTACGTGGATCGAGCTATATTCGGACAAGGACGAATTCGACGAATTGGATAACGATAACGTGAATAACTTTCTTATGTGACAACGAAATTTATAACCTAACAAATCATACGGAGATACGGAGCTTCGACTAATGGGTCATCGACAATAACGTTCCTCGATAATCACGCTAGTGCAGGAACGTGCACGTGGGACCTTCTTCCCGGAATCTTCTTCCAGGTGCACGAGAGGGCGGACAGACGACGCGGGGGGAATTAGGCGAATCGAGCTGACGAAGAAACAGGCGAGAGCACAGGAATGGCCGAGCGGAGGAGTCATTTCACGGGATTAAACAGTGAATCATATCGCATTAGATACTTGCCGTATAGTCGGCGAGTGAGTGAGAGGGAGAATCGACGTTACGTAATTTCACGGGCGGAAGAGTTGGCGAGAGGTAAACCCACCGCGGAGACCAATTTAAATTCGGATTAAACAGTGATATTTTCATGTCGACTTTTCCGGCGACCGCACGACACTCGGTTCCCGTGAGAAGTATGCTTCGTGCGTGTTCGGCCGAGTCCGGTGAAATTCGGCGCCGACGGCGCATCCTTGCGGGAGGCACAACTAGCGTTTAAGTAGATTCAAACGCGGGTATGGCTACCTGAGACAGACCAAGGAATAACGAACGAGACGGAAATAGAAAAACAAATAAATGCCAACAAAGAGAAAAACAGTCCAATTTATTTGTCTTACAGTCGGCGCAATATGCGTCGTGAATAAGCGTTCGATAGCGTCTGCTATTGTAAACAGAATTCTTGCATACATCAGCGATGAGCGTCAGTGTCGGAGAAGATTAGTAAAGAAAAAATTACACTACAAATTTGTCCTCTTGCGACATGCTCTGTGCTTCGCTCGAGTTGCATCAGACAGTGCGCATGCGCGTGCGCCATAGGTGACTCTCGGATTTGACGTTAAGTACGCTCGAAAGAGGAAAGCATCTCGCCTTGACACAGAATCGCGATTAATTTCGATCGCAATTACATAATGTAAACGTGCCCGAGGTTTCGTATTGGCGTGCTATCGATCGGCTATGGTTACCGAGAAGGGTGGACAGAGGGAAGTGAGGAGAGGAGAGGGCTGGCTAGTATACGAGAGCGAGTGGGAGAGAGATAAGAAAGGAAGGGGAGGACCGACAATGAGTCTATCTATCGATCGTTACGGGCTTTAACGTTTCGCGCTTCAATTTTTTTTTTTTTTCGTAAAAGATGCACGACCCTTAGAAAAGCATAAATCGTCATTGAACACTCGTCAATCTTTCGTTAACACCCATAGGTTCTAGTCCGGGCAAAATTTATACACGGTGTCCATAATGGGTCGTGCTTAGAAATTCAATGGCTCCTCCGTGGCATGCGTATTCGAGAAACCTAATAAAAGTTACCCTCTATGCGTGTCCTTGAAGTTTCCGAATAGTCGTGAATTACGTGTAGTACCCATACAGATACAGCGAGTGATCAAGTCTTACGCAATTCTAAAAAAAAAAAGATGTCTAGATGATGTAAGTGGGTCTTAATAATCGTATATTAGTCAATAGTAATAATAACAAAATTAGCCACGGCAGTAGTACCAAAATTGACGAAAAAAAAATATTGCGCAAAAATTCTCTTTCCATTCGTCGCCTTACGTAGCTGCGCGCACAGTTGCCTGGGGCCGCACGGCCATGACCCATTGCTCCGATTGTCCCTATTCCGAAAACACCCCAAGGTTGACCTTGGCACTCCTTTCTTTTTTCACCGAGAGCTTCCAGTCGTACCAACGTCCTCGCTTTGCCTATATCAGAATCGATCTTCACCTGGTGTCCCCTCGGGCCAAGATCGTCGCTTCCGGTCTCGCTAGCACGTCACGTCCGTCGACGACCCAACCGATCCCGAGATCAACCGACAGGGATCCAACGATCACCGAGTAGCATATAAGGTATCCAGGAGTCCTTACAGAGATACCAAGATTTGGCAGTGGTCCATGCATTCCTTTACCCATTTCTTCTTCCGTCTCCGTACGTCAGCATCTCTTTCTCTCATGGTGTCCCGCTGGACCGTCAACTAGATTCTAGACTCGGGATTGGCGGGCTGGGTCAGAGTCCCACTAACCTGATCCTGCCGTGTAACATGCCGCACACGCATGTTCGGATCGCGGATAAAGGCGATGGCGACTCATCGGCATGGATTTATGGAGAGCGATGGCAGACGTGAAAGAGACGCGAAAGTGAAAATTCAAATGAAGGAGAGAGATGAGAAAGAAAAAGAAAATTTACGGAGATCGAATAAGCCGTGACAAAAGATATTGACGGAGAGGAGTTACGTAAGCAGACAGGGACGTGTCACCTTCGAATACGGCTGGAGACACGTGTTCACAGATTTTCGGCTTCTGTCATCGCGCGAGCACGATGCACGTATGCAGTTGTCGCTAGGGGTCGCCTCGGGACGCGGTTAATTATATATCCGCCTTGTGCGAGGCTACGACTCGAGAATACTTGGAAGCAACTTGTAACACGCGGTGGTATTCATAGATCGCCATTAGTCGCTACTTTCGTGTTACTGCGAGTCTCCAGTTGGTTAAAGTCTGTATCGCGTCGAATCCCTCTTGGATCTTTGTGTGGCCCATTATGCTAATCGCATTTGCGACGCGTACGTACAGGCTGGGAAGATACCGATGAAAGATAACTTTGTTAGACAAGGCTCGATAAGGATGGACGATTCGAAAAGGTGATTCAGGTTAAAATTCAAATTTCCCGCCGTTACGCCAGTTACGAACTTTTAACACAGAGTTACGCGATCCATCGTATCGATGTGGCAATCGATCGAAAAATACCATTTCCTTTTTATCACTCTCCCTGGCTCCCTCTATACGTTTCTACATGGTTCTACTGGGAACTTCTGTGTCACGTAGCCGCATTTGGTGATAAATGCAAGAGTCGAGCAAGGCGACCGACGTTGCCGTAATTGGCTCAAAGGCCAGATGGTCAACGCAGGCTGAGGTGCAGATGTAGGTTGACGTTATGTCTGTACAGACAGAAGGCTGACTTTCGTTTTATCGTGTTTGCTTTGACCTTTATGGGGCCATGAGATATTTAGGATTCTTTCCAAATCTTGGAGAATATTTTTATACGTCCATACAATTTTCTGCTTTGACGTCCACGAGATCTTAAAAAGAAAATTCTATTGGCTTTTCGAAGGAGTTGGGCCGGTTTATTAACCGGTAGGTTAATGGACAAGCGATAGACACTTTCTCACAATTTTCTTTCGTTATGTCAGAGTGACAGCTGGTACACCACGTGGCTTCACTTTTGTGTTATCTTATCGCAGTTCCACGAATGGACATTCACTGGCTCATACCGTCCCTCCTCCTTTATATCATCGATCCCCTCTACAACGTAATCCAGACTTACCATGTTCCTGGCAGTTATAATCTTGGAACAGACTGTCACATTTTATTTGTCACTGTAAAAGAATTTAATATGCTATTTTGACAGCTTCTTTCAGAGTTACCATACTCTTACCGGTCGATGGCTTCGTGTACCTTACGAATATAAAGTAAATTATCGGCTTCCGATACAGTGTTTACGTAATCGGATACAAAAATTTTGAGCTTAGCTTTCTTAATTATTTCGGACTCTCGTCTGTGGATATTGTATTTTTGTAATTTTTACCAATATACTTTATATCGATTAGGCATCATTTACTTTGACCTTTGTTTCAGGGAATCAAATGGACGCTTAGTCGATACGTGGAAAATGCAATAAAAAATTCCCGATCGATTATCAACCTTTCGAAAACAATGACGAGGTATCGTAATCGTGCGATGACTAATTGTTTTCACCACTCGTACTCTCATTATGTGACTATCTCTTGCATTCGCGAAGTCGTGCCTAACGCGGGACAAGCTAATTGTAAGATGAATAAAAAAAAAATTCGGTGAAATATGCGACAAAGGTTATTGTACTTGTTAAATTAATTTTCTAATCCATTAGTTACGATATAAAACTGACTAAGAGATTCTTGTGGCGCTGCGATCGCTTTATCTTTTACTCGTCATTGGCTGTATTTATAGGCACCTCTTTGGGTTGACCATGAACTTATCATTCATAGAGTTGCAATGATCTGCCGTTCGAAGAACACCTACTGCGAGAGACACTGTACGCTGTACCGTAAAAGAAAAGAAAAAAATATAATGGCGTAGCGGAATTTTGGCGGTACGGTTAAAGCCTGAAATAAGCAGAGATACTTTCCGAGTTAAATAAAGAGATAGCGAGGTGGATATAAAAAACGAGAACGAAAGAATATAAAAGATGAATTGTACTCAACGGTTGTTACTAACGAGTTTATTAATAGTACCAACTGATTACCTGGTTATCAGATATGTATATCAATTAATGGGAATGCTGACCTAACACTGCATCACCATAGCAGTGACTAACAAAGATTAACGAGAAACTAAGAATTAATTGTCGTTCCTGAAGATTGCACGAGTGGCAATCTGGTATATATTTGTTATTAACTTTACAAAATTATTATTGAGAGAATCCCCGTTAGCTTAACGCACTACCTAAGAGAACCATGAAACACTAACCTGAAAAGCTTTTGCATTGAGTTGTAGTGTCAGCGCGGGTTTACGAAATGACGTTAGAGCCCAACGAGTGACGACGTAAGAGGACAAGAGAGGAAGAGAACGAAACAGAATGATTAGGAAGAAGAGCAGGAGTAGACGACAGCCACGAGAAAGTTGCCGAGACAAAGAAACCTGCTCGGTAAGAACGAGGTCGTCAACCAGAGTCAGCATAGGGTGATTAAAAGAGCATCGGAGTGGCGCGGCGGCCCGAAGTCACTGTAGGTCGGCGCGGCAGCAGCCTTCGGTTATTTTGCGCGCACAAAGACCCATTGTGGCAGCAGCATCGTGGCAATGGAGAAACGAGGACCAACTGGAACGGAGCAATGCTCTGGGAATGTCGTCAACGTGGACCTGGAGTCCGCGAGAAGGAATAGGGGATTGACGTTAAAAGAGAAAAGGAAGCAGGTAGGGATATGATTTTTAAAATGGCGGGAAGGAAATAGTTCAGCGTTCCTTTGCGACCTTAGCCTCCAGAGTACCAAGAAGGTAGAGAAAAAAAAAGAAGGCAGGTAGAAGAATCAGTGACTCACCAAGTCGCACGGCGAGGTTGTATCTCTCGAGGGCTTGACCTGCGTGACCCTCCCTCATGAATAGGTCTCCCTCGTGTCTCGCTCGGCTCGCTTCGGCTTCGCGCGGCCACCACTTTTCCACCAATCGTTGCACGAGAACATTCGTCTCTCCCGAAGGGCCGAACTTTAATCCACACGCACGGCAGCACTTTGAGCTCTCCAGGCAGTTCTTACAATAGGTGTGGCCGCAATTGGCTGTCACCGGCTGATAGAGGGTCCCTTCGCAGTACGGGCATACAAAGGACGCTTCGGTCCTTCTCCTCGTTAGAGAGGTACCACCTATGTCCTCGAGAAGGGCAGTGGCCAGATGCCGGAGCCTCTCCGGAGGCACAGCTATTATAGCGAAGCACTGCGCGTAGACGTCGAGGGCTTCTCGTAAGCGTCCGCATCGAGCCAGGGAGTCACCATAACCAAAAAATATCTCAAAGCTTGGCGGTTGCTGCTTCATGCAACGCTCGTAAATCTCAACGGCTAAACGATAGTTTCGCGAGGCGAAGGCCTCCTTGGCCATTTCACACATTTCGGGACGGCACAGGAGGAACTTGGCCGAATCCTTCCCGAAAGCTTAAACACTCGCGTAATCCTCGCGGTAAAATCCGCTGCCTGTCGAGTCGAAGATCTTGAAGGCACTGCACATTTTTATCTACCCAAAATTCACGTTAAACCTCTTTCCCGGCGTTTCACAGATGCACCCAAGTTTTTATTTTATCAACGAGAACTTGTCCTATTCCATGTAGAACGATCGCGAGCACTCGACACTGTCGAAAATAAAAATAAGTAATAAAATCAGCAACAGGCTCACGGGATACGATCAACGTGTTTAGTCCTAGTTGGAGGTTTCACCGAGCGCGCGCCTGTTACGTTTTGAATTTGACAGTTGGTCGACCACGCGGCGTCCGGAGAGAGAGCAGCCTTGGCACGAGACACGCAGAACACGACGCAACAGCGACCGCGGCACAGCGACGACTGGCGTCTCGGCTGTCACCGCTTGGCAAGTGTCAGTAGTGGCGCGGTGTCAGTGCCAGAGCGGGGTCCCTCTCTCCGAGTCGATTTCCAGTTCAACGAGCGAGCGAGAGAGACAGAGGGAGAGAAAGAGTCTGACGTAAGGAAAATCAAAGAGCGACGGAGAGAGGGATACGGAGCGAGGAAGAGAAATAGAAAACGTGCAGTCCGACAACATCGACGCTGACTTTAGCGCTCCAGAAGCGTACCAACCTGGCACACACACCGGAGTCCTACTACACACTCTGGCAGCTACCGCAAGCTACAAGCGTGCTCTCTACCGGACCGTTTATACGACCACACCCCCCACTTCGACCATTGAAACGACGAAGCGTCGGCGTCACGTTGTCGTCAGCGTTCGCATCGATGTCGTCGTCTGCTTCGGCATCAGTGTTGTCATCAGTGTCAACCGGCCAGATCTTATAGTGCGTTATCGGTACGCATCCTTACGCTTTCTTTTTATTTTTTATATTTTTCTCCTCAACTTTTTTCTTCCCAACATATTTTTTTTTATTATTGTCCTTCATCGTGCTATTAATCTTCTTACTGTTTGCCGGCTTTTTATAGCTTTCCCCCCTGGAATACACGTCGGATATCGGTTTGTAAAATGTTTTCTCCTCTGTCAGAAAATCGTAGAGGAAGTTTTGTTTTTAATTGATATTATAAAAGCAATTATTTATCACTGTTTACGTACTCCTCGATTATCTCTAGGAATTCGACGTCTTATAACCACATAGCTATTTACATTTATCTCTAGTCTCTGTGCTTTCGACTAACAGGGTCGGGACACTTGTTGTCGAGCAGACATATTGCCGTTTCTCGTGTATTTTCCTTTTCTAGGGAATCCTTGTTATTCGACTCTACACAGTCACCCACATATCCGGATGGTATTTCCCGGGCAAGGCGTCACGAAAATTACCGGGTTGGCAAAGCTTTCGAGTCGTAGAAAAGTCCCAGACGACGCTTGGCGTTCCCGAGCGTCTCTCTTACATAAACCCCGTGGCAGAGCGTCGCGCCGTGGCGGGAGCTCGTCGAGTTCCGATTGGATCAATTATTTCACGAGTCGAGCCTCGCGACGGGCGCCATGCTTTTACGCATGAGCTCTGGCGACTGACAAAAAACATCAGGCTCGTTCGCTGCCGTGCGCGTCGGTGCATATTTAATATTGGTCCAAAACAACACTCGTTCGCGATCAACGTTACGTTTCGAATGTCGCACCTGTCTCACCTTGTGTTTTTTTAAGCATTGAAAAAACAAAAAAATGGAAATTTCCAAATTATCGTAAAATTTTTTTTTCTTCCCCCCCCCCCCCCTCCCCAAAAGTCCTATCCGAATTTCATGAAAATTTCGTAATGCACGCGTCTTTCATCTTTGTTTGCGTATGTATTTATCTAGGGGCAGGTTACGTAAGCTATTTGTGTCGTAGAGTCACCTTTGCCAATCGCAAAACAAATTGTTAATCACCAAAGTACAGCGTATCTTGCGTTATATAAAGCATTTACGCACGGTAGAATCGTCGCGTTTGGCAGTCACTTTCAACGGACGATTAATTCGTTAATCCGGAGCGAATGCCGTAGCAACTCCTTAAAGATAAAGTTTCTTGCGCAGCCAGGATAATGGGGTCCATTCCTATATAAATATGTGCCCGATACTTGCTGCATGCGGTACATACTCGATGCGTTATCGAGAAACCTGTCTACGACTCGATGGTCTGTATAGCGACAGGGATAATCTTACAGGCATCTCCAAACCGATATATATATATATGTACATAAACATACAGCACGTTAAAGCATCACCCAATGGCGAGAAGGACGACGCGTTGAATAGTTGGAATTTTATTCCTTGCATAATTCGAATATTCTTTATGCAGCCGTAACGTTTCGGCCATCAACAATGACTCATCGATTGAATGCATAGACTTAACAGAGCTGAGATAAAGAATCGTGATACGTTGACGCTTGCTATGTGGAAAAGAAAAGTCAGCGTTCAAGAAGCATTGGATTTATCACGAGGAAGAATTCATATAATGGATAATGGTTGTAGGTGTATTGTTTTATCTATTTTTTTTCTCTAAAGTTACGTCGATCGGGGTATACGCTGCGAAAAGTTACGAAAAATTTAGCTAAATTCCGAGGAAACAAAATGGGGTGATGCGTCGAAATAGAAACGTTGCGTAAGTCCTTTTTTCACTTTAGGAAGGACGAAAGGTCTTGGTCTTCGAGTCATAATAAACATTTATTTCTGTACCTATAAACGGAGTGTAACAACGGTCCGGTTAATATGGCAGCCGCGCAACGATCGTTAATTCGTACGGACCATTTTGTTCTCTAGATTTTTCAAGCCAATCGCTATTATTTTCACTCGGAATTCGACATTTATCGCGAGCTCGTCGATTATTTTGAGTCTTTTTAGGATTTCATAAATTTACCATATACGGGCAAAGCAAATAAATATATTTTTAACGAGGTATGATTGGAGTTTCTCTCGATATTTAGATCTCTCACAGAATCCCCTTTGGAGCTGATAACTGATTTTACGATACTGCGCAACGTGTAGGCTTTATACGTGTGTAAATTTAAAAAAAAAAAAGTACCACTATTTCTGAAAATGATGCTGGTGGTCGAAAAATTCCAAATTTTTCTCTACCTCAATAATAAATTTGATAAATCCCACTGGGCCTTCCATATGAAAAGTACAGACTTCGACACGCTTACAAATCGTAGTCGCCATATAAAAGATCGCGGCATGACTAAAAATAAAACGTGCTCCGTAAACACTACGAACTTTACATAATGAATGAGAGTGAATTGGCGTATAGGAGACATTGTGTTAACAGATCGAGGAGACGAAGTTGGTAGCAAACGAGACGAAAACAGAGTAATCAGTATTATACAGTTAAAAGTTGGTAACACGTGTGTCAATAACTAGCGAGAAATATGAAATAACCGGCGACAATTCTAATTTCCCATTGCGAGGAAAGAATCGAAAGATTTTATTCCCACGTTTGAAATCGACAGCGATAAAAATTGACGATAAGAAAAACATCGTCGAATTTAACGCGCTCTCATAAAAACGATAAGCCAATCCTGCTCGTAGAAATATACAACATAGAGCCACGTGGAGAAGGCTCGCCGATTCCTCGTGGGTTTACGGATGCTGCATTTAGTCGGGGTGCCACGTGCTCATCTCGGTAGCCATCTGTAGGGACTTTTCGGTACTAGGTTTCAAGTTTATACAGTTCCACCTGAGTCCAGGTTCATGGTAATTTTTGCTTCAAGTCGTTACTACTGGACACTGTCGATCTCCAGTGATCTAGCAGGTGATCCCTCGTTATCAGGATCAGCATTCTTTGATCTTGACTGGTCGCAGAGTGCTTTGGATTAAGTTTATATAACAACGGCTCCCGAGCGTCGTACGATTCGCTAGACGCTCGACGTGACTGACTCTATGTCCGATCTAGTAGGCATTGCCTACTAGATGAGTACGTGCGTCGCTTTACGCCTCCGCGACTTCGCGTGCCCGTAAGCCGACGTATTTCTAGAGCCCGAGAATCGGAGCACGGTTTATGTAATCAGAGATTGTGTTAAATGAGTCGTTCTGCCTTGGTCCCGTGTTGCGCACAGCGCAGCACGCTAAACGCTTATATATCGCGATCTCTCGTCTTCGAATGACCGGCATTGGCGAACAACAAGTTATGTCACAGTAGTTAATGGGAACGATATGTAATATGTTGAGGACTTTGTTTTATTGATTTTCAATCGCTTTTTTTTTTTCAGCGTTTACAAACCGTCCGATTTCTAACCAATGCACTATGCCGAAAGGTTTCACTGTTTAGGTGGATATTTTTTTGCATTTTCTTTTTTTTAATTTCTTGCGACGACAAGTCACGGATCGCCATGGGAATCGAAGCTCGTGCCACTTTTACGAGCATCTTTCTACACGTGTTTGTCTCGGCTGGTAACGTAACGAGTATCCCCGGGCAACTTGCACAACTCGTCTTCGTAATAATGCAATTACGAAAATGGCACGATTACGCCTCCTCAAACGCTTTCAGTATTGCCTTGTCTGGTCCATTACGTGGATTACCTTATTTTCTTTTAATAAATGCCCGCGCCATGCAATCGGGCCTAGATAGGCGCCCGGTGGAAATTCATTTTGCGCAATTCCCACGGTTAATCGGGATTACGATATCTCATTGACGCGAACTGACGATTTGTAAATGGCCCAGGATGTAATTCGGTTGATGCGGAGCAAGGATTTTTTGGGGAGGGGACTTTTTTTATAAATTGAAAATATTTTCATTTACAAAAAATCGACGCGGTATTCAATTTCGATTTGTTGGCTCTCATTCGAGTTATATCTTATAATCGTTCCACGTGTCAAATGGCTCAAAGTGACAGATGACACGTGCTTCGTGCTGGGGAATTCCGTAATAAAATTTTGACACTTCCATCGATATTTTGACAATGGTAATCAATAGGCTTTCATTGATTCACGCATCAAATTTGGTAAAATATTATTGGCAATTGCCAATTTTACTTCGTATTATTCCGTATGTCACTTTGAGCTATTTGCTCGTGGAACGACTGTACGCCCGATAAGACTGACTTGCTCTTTTTTTTATTATAATATCTGCCCCATTTTTTTTCTATTATTTTTCTTATATTTTCACATTCATTTTATCGCGACTCGTTACACTCGATAATCAACGTTTTGTATAATCGTATACGTTACAAAGTCAGTTCTTAGATATCTCGACGTTCAACCGATTAATTGGATACGAGGTACCGCAATTTATTAAGAACTCTGTATTTCAGTAACCTTAATCAGCGATTTTAATTCGAAATTGCGCGTAGATAGGTAATGCTCGCGTGCTTCGTGACTTTTAAAGTCATTTCGTCCTGAGTGAATTTTTCCTTCAAGATATTCAGAAAAAAAAAGGTCGTAGCAGTAAAGACTTTTTTTTTTTCTTACAGTGCCCCAAGTTTCAAATATATTAAATACTCAATGACGTCCCATTAAAAATATATTAATATAAACATTAATAAATATATATATATAATATTAATAATCCTCTGCAGCGTTATTCTATGATAAAGCTTGATTCGGATATTTCAAGAATCACAATTATATATTATTACTTAATAAATTATTTATGTCATTTTAATTCAATAATAATTGCCACACGGTATACCAAAGATTGTACCTACAAACCAATTAAATTGCAATTATCAAATAAATCTTACGAAATAATTGTAACGATCTTACAGTCTCGTGACACACGTAACCGATAGAAATCTACACATTTTTTTTCTACGTATAAATATATATATATATATATATATATGCGGACGTCGACCTGTCGTTCATCAAAATTTTTAGCCAGGATGCCCCGGGGTGATAGAAACTCGCCTTTACCTGGAATTACTTAGTCTTAAGTATATACCGTATGCACTGAGATAGGAAAATAGAGAGCAACAGGAGCAGCCATATCGCTTTATACCCGAGTAGCGTATGTGCTTAGAAGAAGTCACGTGTGAATACTTTCGTTTCGTTATTCGATAGATTTATATAATAAAAAAAATTACGTGACTCATTACTTGGAATTTTTCTCAATGAACTATAAAAGATTTTTTTCTTCTTTTTATCGCGACGTATTTATATAACACGGGTATCATTACTACCTCACGAAGTACGTTTTACGCGTTACCCACGATTCCCCGTAATCGTTATCGATTCGTAAGGCAGTTTTGCAAGTAGCCAGACGTCGTTATTCTGTAATTTGACGAACGACGATTTACGAAAATTTTCGAACCAGTCATATCGGTGTTCTGTCGTTTTCATTGAAACTCGCATGAACGATGGTCTAAAAATAAATTTACGTTCGACGGAAATGAGTCCGGGCGTCTTATGGCCACTGCGTGTAACGACTTATTTCGGAACTATTGGGCGAACCGAAGTCGAGTCTGCCATGGAAATGAAATGGAGTAACTAATTTTACTTAGTACGATATATGGGGTAATTAAAACAAAAATAATACAAGTTTCACTACTAGATTGCCTTTGGGACGATCTTACCAACTTGAAGTTGGTTTTATGTTAAGTATCAAAGGTATCGACTAAGTTCATGTAGTACACTATTTTTGAATCATATGTATACATTTTGTGATTCTACAAAGGCAATATCTGAAACAAACTGTAGCATGGAATACCATAGGACGTTGATCACAGTGCAGCATCTGAAATGGAATTTACTTTGGAAACCAAATGGACCAATTTCAAGATCGAATATTACTGAATCGACCTGTATAGAATCTATTGGAGATATATACATAATATACGTGTTATATAAATCTATACATTTTTTAATAAGCTTTCATATCAATTTTCATCTTTCGACAAACTGATCTTCTGTCGTGTCAATGAGATCATTTTCATCTTAAAGGAGCATTCGACGACGGAGATCCTGGTCCATTATTGCAGCACGAGATTCTGAATGCACAGTTTGGCTATTAGCGGGACGTGGATCTCCCGTAGGAGAAAATGTTATTCCGATCACGAATTCGATTGATTCCTTTAATGATTAGGCTGGGGCAAAAAATGTTAGTAGTGAATGTGGTTTCATCGTGGATCGTTGGACATCCAAGTGAACCAGGAGTCTTGGGAGTCCTTTATACGAAGAGAGTCAGGGTAACGAGAGAAAGAGAGAGAGAGAGAGAGAGAGAGATAGTGGCGTTGAGTGGGGAGGGGTGGGGAGAGGCGGGAGTTAAAAGACGTCGATGATTGCGTAACGGAACGAATTCAAGAATATCAGGATAAAATCTACGTTACGGCTACATTTTAAATTTAATGGCAAATGAGTTTCCTGCTGTTTTGGCCTGTGATCCTTGAGTTTTGGATTACGCAAACGAGAACCGTTCTGGTCATTTGAATGTTACGTATATTTGAAGGTCTCGCTATTACCAAAATTCATTTCAATCATGACGTATAGGATTTTTTGATCACGTCTATTTCTCATGCATAATTACATTGTTGGATTTTCAGATATCAAATCAATATCTACCGACACCTGGTCTTTCTTTGTGAAATGCAATTCATGGCATACACGAAATATATATGTATTTTTATAAAAAAAAACATTCAAACATGTAATTTAATAATTAAATTTTTTTTATAACGCAACACCCAAATAGGGGAAGATAGGGTAAGGCTATCCTCTCAAGGAAAATAATATTATGAGAATTCCAAAAATAACTCACCCTTTCTATTTTCGAGAAATTTTATGAGTAGTCTCCCCCACTCACTGGAATTATTAAAAAAAAATTTTTATATCAAGCTAGACAAATTTTATATTACACTGAAATAAATTGTTGTATTTATAAATAAATACAAATATATAAATAATTAGAATATGGCGTCTTTCGGCCAAGGATATTTAGTTGACAATTAAATTCACATAAGGACCCTTCATTCAGGTTCATGTAGTAACTGGGTCCACACGATCAACTCCCATCGAAAATGTTTCCCTGCTATGAAACCAGAGCCATTTCGCTCTGACCTTGTCTGGGTGTTCACCCCGTTTCTGTATAATGGCCCGATGCCGATACTTGCAGAATCTCGCCAACTCGGACTGCGATGCTTATGTAATTCGAAGCGGGTCACGGCCAGCCAAAAAAACTGCCTCACGTGTCTCCTGCGACCTGCCGGTCGCTTCCATTTCCCTTCCCGAAATTTCAAGCAAGTCGAGCCCTACCCGATTAACATCTGTGCTTTGACTTTCACGACTTTCGAAATTGCAGCTGTCAAAAAAAAAAGACATTCTCAAACGTTCCTTTCTTTACCTCCAAGATTGCACTGATACCAGCACTTGCATCCTGCCATTAAGACAAGGCAGGTGCACCAAACTGCATGCATACAAAGATTGTATGCGTACGATGAAATCGTCCAGGCAAATCATTTGACCTAATTACTTAATTACACACAGTACAAGCCAAAATTACAAATTCAATAAATTATTGTCAATATTCAATATCGATTGATTCACAATAATTCAATTAATTTTCACAATTATAATTCTATACACGTACAGATCAGTAAGGCAATGATTGGTGAAAAAAAAAAATGTGTATAAGAACTTTTTCAAAATTTTCCACTGCGATTCTAAGTCCCAAATAAGCAAGCAAGTCTCGCTGGATTGTAAGTTAACTTTGTAAAGCTTACTGGAAATTTTGTTGTTGTCATTAAAAATTTTTTTGTTGCTCCGATATTAACTATTGTTTTTGTAATCGCAACTACGCATATTTCTCCTTGCAGCAGTAGCGGCAGACTAGTGCATTATTTAGCGCACAATAAATTTTAATACATTTGATACAACGGTTACGTTAATGGTACAAAGTACAACGTTGCGAGATCGTTGCAATCGGATTACTTTTAAAATGAATCACGTTCCGCTACCGTAGGCGAGTTTCGTACCGCCAAGACGCCTGGAAGGCGGGCACAGGAGCGAGTACCAATTATTCTCGTGTGAGCTCACAAAGAACAAGATTTACGGCAAGTAAATAGTTTATATAAACCATTGGGTCCGCTGTTAAAATTAGAGCCGACGTTCGTAGGAATGTCGAATGAGATTCGAGTGTATCTATAGATACGTTGATAACCAAAGTTCTAGCTATATATATATATACAGAAACAGATCCTCGACACTCTCGAATAGATTTGGGCCCGAATAAAAATAATATAAAACAGCAGGTGTGCGTGAGTCTGAAGATTGGCCCGATGCTAGTCGAAAGTGCGTACAAGAAAACGGAAGTGGGAGGCAGCTGAAAAGATGATATATGATAAAGCTGTAAAAAGAGTATAAATTTAAAAATATTTACATACGGCATCGACAAGTCAAATTTGGTCGTTCGATGTGGAAGACGGGTTGCGAAAATTTATCTTAAAATTTGTCTTATGCGTGAACCTGAAGATTGACCCGATGCTAGTTGAAAGTGCGTACAAGAAAACGGAAGTAGGAGGCAGCTGAAAAGATGATGTATGATGAAGCTGTAAAAAAAATACAAATTTACAAAATCTTATATACGTCATCGACAAGTCAAATTTGGTCGTTCGATGTGCAGGACGGGTTGCGAAAATTTATCTTAAGGCCCCGAATATTGCGACAGGGCCCACGCGTCTATGACGAAAGGTATGGATTTTATGTTGGTCAACGTCAAAAGTAAATATGAAAAATTTTTTATTTCCAAAAAAGTAACTACGGGCGACGCAAAGGATACTGGTTTGGTGATACCGTATGGGGAATTGATAACTGATAAGGATGATTATATATACCCCGTGGTCTTCGTTATAAAACTACCCGGATACGCTTTCGCGTTCAACCTTCCTTAATCGAAACAGATGCTCGCGAGGATCGTTGCTCGCTTCTTGTTTCGTAACTGGCGAAATGTCTCGTTGTCTTCGTCGAAGAGTGATTGCGTCAAACTTAGTTACGTGAAACGATCGAGATTTCAAGGGTTTCACATTGTAATGTGATTTATGGGGTTATATTTATTTATGCGTATATATATATACTTTGATTATCAGTTTCCCTTATGAATTTAGCATAATTCATAAGGGCCGTGAAAAATTCGAATTGCATGCGTGTATATCGATAAAACGTATTTTTCAGGGACCTGCCGAATTTTGGGCCATTATGCAAATAACCCCAAAAAACAAAATCTTTCGAAAATTTAATATTGGAATTTTAAGCTACCTTAACCAGAAAAAATACCAGAAATTCGGTATGAACGTTGCTTCTCGATATTAAAATTATGCGTTAAACACCAAACTGTTTTAGGTCCATTTTCAAAATATCATATGTCCTTCCAGTTCGATTTGCATTGTAATCGCGTCCCCAAGGTATACGCTTGGCAAATATATATATATATATTGTATATATATCAAGTTACACAATTGAGGTTTGGTTAGTTAAGTTGAGGTAATTTCATAATTTGTTAGCCACCAATAATACTGTGAACTAGGCAAAGTTTCAAGATACTGTACAGTCTGGGATATATACAGGTATACATAGGTATCGAGCGAAGTGCGGACGTTGGAGAACGACGCCGGGACGCCCTGCCCTCTATTTCATAACGAAGTGCCGTTGGAAACACGTAACCTTTCATGCGCGTTTCTATTGTCGAGCGTTCGAACGAACCAGTGACGAAATCGGCATGTATTATATGCGGGGATTTACGTGCGAATTTACCTGGAGTGCGGCAATCGTTTCAATTTCTATTACGACAAGATTTCTTTTATCTACTATCGATCTTCCACATACGTCATACATTTGGTTCATATTTGTGTTGCTCATATATTTAATTGACTTTGTAAATTATGCGATATATATTATACTTATACAGAAATTGTTATCATTATTTTATTAAATATCAGTTCCAATGTAACTATAGTTTGATAACGAATTCTTGCTGTATAATTATTACGTATAGATGACTTTTCTAAGAGACTGCGGTATAGTGATCTTATATGGTCCAGTAAGAGTTATGGTAATGTGCTGTTGATTAAATGTATATATCTCCTTTGTTAATGATGAAGAATCTGTGTCTTTAGTATTAGTTAGTCGTTGGCTATATTTTGGAATTAAATATTTTGCGTAAAACGGTCCAGAGAAAAAGTCTTAATTAATTAAATTCAGATTTATTTGAAAGTCAAAGTCCGAAATTGCATAGCTGTTCAATACTTTTCATAAGCCTCTTTCGAACTTATACATCATCCCGCGAAGTCTGGACCAAATATTTGACAAGTACAGATCGAGTCTGGAACAGGAAATTTACATTGGACACGTAATTAGAAAAAAGAAATGATAGAAGTCGGTTTACGGTCCAGATCCTTACTACAGTTAAATAATTCCTAAAGTCTAGCTCAGTCAAATTTGTTCTATACAGGAATAAAATTATTAGTAGAAACTAGGTTTTTCCAAAATCCGTTTTATATCGTTATTGTATTTCGTATCTGTTACGATTGTCTTTACCTGCCTCGTAGGATAATCCGTCTCTATACTGAAGCCAGACTTTTGAGTTTTGCACTGGACTTGTCTCATACTACTTCCAGACTTAAGATTGTTACTCGACTTTTTTGCATATTACGTCTCTACCTGCAGTAATGTGTTTTAGAAGTTACGAGTAATTTTAATTAGAAAAATAAGGAAATTTATTCTAATTATATACTAGAACCACAATCGCCCATTTTCTGTCTCCTTCTATAACAGTTCTGGGCTCACTATTTTACATAATAAATTATCGTGCATAGTAGCTTAATTAGATGATTGTATGCTGATTCGATTATACCTACGCAAAAAAATAACATATGCGCGTTTGCGATACTTAAAAATTTCTCGAGAGACTGTAACGCGTTACGAGATTACACGTAACTTTGAAACGTTCGGTGCGATTACAAATTTCAGGAAAAAAAAATTGCGAAATTTTACGTAACGCGTCAAGCGAAGTGTCGTATACGATTTTGAAATTACCAATCGCAGTGTGGATTTAAATTTCATCATGTTTTACCAGAAAAGACAAATTTCCAATTCTTCGCGATTCACAAGTATTTTTAAAAATTCGAAAAACTCAAAAATAACCAACGACATAGACAGTATACATATATATTGTGATGGTGCAGAATTGATGTCATTTTCCATATTAAGTGAACCGGCCTAAAGCACAGTTTACTCAATTAGCAAATAATTAACATAATAAAAAAAATTTCCCAAAAATTTCTAAATCTTAATCCAACTCTATACGCGGATCACGTGCGAACATATTTCATAATTTAATGACAAATTCATTCAACTGGTATGTCACAGAGTCTTTTACGCCAAAGCATAGAAACCTACATACATATATACACCCTGTTGCATAATGATGGTCGGCTTTCGATACGCGACTAGTTCATAACGCGATGTCTCGCACTCTCGTGTAGAAATTATGTAACTGCAATGCCCGTGCGCCCATTGAACATTAGCATATTCCGCAAAAGCCTTAAAAGCCAAGACTTCGGTATCACATATTATATCTGAAGATTCGATCATGAAAAAAAAGTCGATTCGAAAACGTTTCAATATCGATCTTGAAAATGATTAAGGCTATCGTAGACTGGCGATCGACGATTAGAAATTAGAAATCACAAAGCCTAATCATTGATCGCCCGATAAGGAGAAGAATGATAAGCAATGAGGAAAAATAAAATTATTTTCGAGGGGTCATCTCACAGTGCGTTTTCAATGTAAAAGAGTCCCCTGTACTCTGCGTTATCATAAACCGATTATAGATTTTTTATTATCATTCAACGTTATTCAGGACCAAAATGGTTCTACCAAGGTACGTAATGACAATCGCGTAGAATCATCGGTGATGCGGTAATTTTGAATGACCCTGTATATCTTATAGGGAACATATATAGGTATACTGTGAATGTAATAAACGACAAGAGCAGCCAACAAAGTCCCACGTAGATTTGATTAATTCGCATGGATATGATGCGTCAATTGAATAATCATCCCTTTCAAAGAACAACCGTTAAAGTGCAATGGACAGATGGCAAAATTTTAAAGCTATACGTAACGCCCAATACGTTTCGATTCTATCGGCATTTGATTGCGTCAAACCTACGTTCAATGGACACTGTGTACAGTGAAGCGATACGTGTATGATTTATCTGTCAGAGGGTCGCTGATCTACATACGTACTCGTCGGATTATACGATAACACTTCAGTAGGTTAGTTTCTGTAGTAGGATATTGCGAGATCTGGAGGAATGCGGAATAACGATAAATTCTGAAAAATTATAATAAAGTTTCAATTCCGATATCCATATTTATGCGAGATCAATAAATGCTACATTATATTTACACATGACTATGATATATGCAATTACCAGGTTACTCAGCCCATACGTACCACGTGAATATGGCTTTACCATAGGAATCAAATGGGCGCGCTAACTTCAGGTGGTACGTTTCTAATGGATAACCCTGTATACGAATGGCAGTAGAATGTTTCATTTGAATTTAAGTATCTGGCAGGTGTTGGCAACATAACATTTTTTAGCTTTAGTCATGAATAACTCAGACAAAGTTGCAGAATCCAGGATCTGGTGTAATCATTTAGTCAAGCGATTATTCAGGCGGAATATATGTCTGAGCATATATTGAAATAAAACGTGTAAATAAAAAGTCCGGCGGAAAATGTTGTCCAGCGAAATTACAGGTGGCGCTGATTAATTGCACGCGCGCAGCGACGTTTTATTAGACATTGGATTTGGGTGCGAACGCGCGTGGCAGTGGTTTTCAATTTTATTTGCGTGGAAAGGGGCGATTACGAATTTTTAAAATTTTCAAAAGTTCGTTGCGACAGTCGATTTATGGCACGCGTCGCGGTACAGATTATATATGAAAATACTGACAAGCCTCAGGAATGTCCTGATAAGCCACAAGGGTCCTCATAAATAATAATATTATGGTAAAAGTCCTCGGAATGGACTTTACTAAGAAATATATGCCGTATTGCGTAAATATATAATTATATAGTAATTTTATATAAATATACACTAAAATATATATTTTTTAAGTAAACCTTCGGGCATCTGATATTGGAGCTTCAAGATCCTAACCTAACGTAACTATTGCCAAATTCGTGGCCAGTCTGGATGCGTAGTAGAAACGAAATTTTGTGGGAGCCTATGGTTTTGGAAATAAAAAAAATCATTAAGGACAGTTCTCAAAATAATTGAAACGTTTCGATAGTGGCGATGCATATATTAAGGGTTCTTAAAAGCACTCTCTTGTACGTATGTGTTTATGTAGATTTAAAATTATTACTGAATAGTGATTAATTTGAAGAATATTTATAAAAATATATCCTAACGCTAACTTGCTACGTAGGATATGACGGTTTAATTTTTTTTTGAAATTATGCAATTTTGATACACGATTGATGTAATTAGTGGATGCGTGTTGATCGAATAGGCTTAGTTAATAAATAAACGTATAAGCTGTCAGGATCTAGTATTATGGTTTGCATTTATTTGTATGTATTAGTTATTTATCGTCGAACGAATAACAACATTCCTACGAATTAAATGCATAGAACATATGAATGAAATTGTACTAAGTATTAATAACGTGTCTTTCGCCTAATCAAATAAATCATCGACTTAATCTCGTTAAACAACATGTCACTTTGAAATGGTAGACTAGCGATAAGCGATCTTAGCACAATGTTGCTTTAATGTGCAGCTACAAGTGCGAAACCACTAAAATCGATTAAAAGACGTTGTTAATTAGATAATTAAGAACAATTTTGAATCTTTGAATCTTGTTAAAGATTTTTGTTTCTTTGAAACGATACACTAGCGATAAGCGATCTTAACAGAATGTTGCGTTAATGTGCAACTACAAGTGTGAAATCACTAAAATCGATCAAAGGACGTTGTTAATTAGATAATTAGGACAATTTTGAATCTTTAAATCTTGTTAAAGATTTGTGTATCTTTGAAATACACTGGCGATTAGCGATCTTGGCACTATGCTGTGTTAATATAAATCTACAAGTATGAAATCACGAAAATCGATCAAAAGACTTTATTAATTACGTAATTAAGACAAATTTTGAATCTTTGAATCTTGTTAAAGTTTTGTGTTTCTTTGAAATTATACACTAGCGATAAACGATCCTAGCACAATGCTGTGTTAATATAAATCTACAAATATGAAACCACAAAAATCGATAAAATGACGTTATTAATTAGATAATTAAAAAAATGTACAATCCAATAAAAAAAATATGACATTTTTTTCAACGAAATAATCCCCTAGACACTTACCAAAAATATGGCGATAACGAAATTAGCATTATCAGCCTTCGTTATCATTTCACCAATTTGTATAATAATAAAGAGGAAAACCATAAAATAAGTTTTGTCTCCCAATTTATATTATTATATTCAAATATAATTCCTATTCTCCTCTGGCAGTGATATATCTATATATATAAATTGATGACAATGGATGCCAAATGTCTTTGCAAAATCAAAATTCCGCCTGGAATATTTAAAAAGATTTGAATGTAAATTGATTTGAACTTGAAGCGGAAAATATGAAGATCGTAATTATCTTTATAGACGTAACGCATGCGCACCTAATGTTTCAAGGTAAAAGATCGCCAAGCATGCAAATATACATATAATAATGATTTTTCCAAGAAATCAAGTAAATACTTATTGTTAGTTACATATCTGCTGCTTGGGATTCCGTTATTTCATTAAAATTTGCCTTCGGCTATGTTCAGCTATGTTGAACGCGCGGCAGGCACGCATAGCTGCATACGCATAATTATCAAGTAGCATTCTAATATATATATATATATATATATATATGAGGATTTACGCATCTATGAATATCGATAACCGGCAAGATAAGTGTGTCGTTGCTATGGAAATGCAGCAGCCAGTTTCATATAGCTATTTCTTGACAGATATTCATGTGGAAGGCGTGGTCCAATTAATTATGAATGGTCTCTTATGCTAATATACATATACGGTGACTCTTTAAAATTCTATTAGGAAAATATCGATCTAAACAATGAGTCGCATGTCAATGGTGGTGAATCGATAAAAAAGATTATAAAATTAAGACTTCCTCATATCACAGTTGATCTATAGATCGTCGAATTCGTTCGATCGTTGAACAATGACGTCCCATATTTTGGCTCTTTGAATGAATTTTTAAAAAAATATTTAAACCATATATTATTTATATTTTTTTTGCATCTTAATTCGTTATCGAGTATCAATTCGAACGAGTAAAAAAAAAATACTTGGATTACGTAAACACGAAGACGATTATTGCGAGTATAGTCTGTTTCAAAGGCAACCGGTTTCAATTTTGGCGTCCCGTTAACTTTGCCGTGTTCCGTCTTGCGATATCGTTGCGAAATTTAAGTACAGACAATGCGGCAGCAAAAATTGCAGGGAGACACACGACACAAGGAATAAGTAAAATATCAAAAGCTACACGTCCTTCGGACAAGATATTATTGGGAATTGAATTTTTTGAAAATATCAAGACCCTCCGATAAAAGTACTGAGTAGAATTGAACTTAATGCTATACAAAATTTCTGTTCTTAACGAGCATAAAAACGAATCAATAATTTACAAGTCAGTCGGCGTCGTTAATATTTTGTCGATACCCGTTATATTTTACAGAGTACGAGGTAATCGATGAACTTCATACAAAATCCATTTGGATTACACAACTAATGCAAATTTTCAGTCGTTTAAGCGTGTCGCTAATATGTCACGGTAACTAAGTAAACACCATGTAAATGAAACTATCAAATGCAGGCCGAAAAAAAATCACTATATATATAATAATTTAGTTCGTATAATTTGAGGACCCAGGAAATTTTTGGGGCGTTCACAATAGCGAGCTAATGTTTTTTTTTTTTTTTTAAAAAAAAGCTAAACCTTGGGACATCACAGCATTGAAATTCTACCCTAATCTAAGCTGACGAAACTTCTAAGCCCATCACAGACACTGGGTGTCTAACATTGGAAAAATATAAAACAGATTCGGTGTGACAGCCGCTTTATGGTCCTCAAAGCATGCGTTATGTTTAAATTAGATTGAGAACCGACCCCAGACTATACAATTGTCCTCAATGTGTACGTTGTATATCCAAATTGTCCCCAAACTGCCCTTTAAACATGTATATTTTTATATATACATTATCTTGTAAAATCGCTATTACGAAACCATCAATTTGACCCCTCCCCCCCATCCCCCCGCCCATTCTATTTATTGTTTCACATATTATCGCGCTATCTAATTTCGGCGGTTAAGAAACGCATCCTGCCAACAATAACAACAACGCCCTATCTCGTATCCTGTTTTTATGTCGAAACCGGCAACGGTTCGTAACGTTCGTTAAAACTCGTTAATTACAATATCCATTGTGATTAGTTTCGCACAATAAAGTTGCGTCCTTCCAAGTTACAATCGAACGTCTCGTCCCTTTGAAATACGTTGAAATTCATTTAAATTATCTAAAGAATAGCAGCGAACTGGTCTTACTCGATTGACGTACCGAGTGGGAGTTAAAGGCGGGATATTCAAATAAATCAAAACAATTATACGTAGAGTTGCGTAACTTTTGAGAACCGGTCCTTTACTACGATTTATCGTGCAGGTATATTTTTTTGAAAAATAGGGTAAATTCTGAAAATCCTCCAAGATCAATCGTAGCAATGGCTTCCAGTTGGTCACGTTGCTACTGGATACGTAAGGACAACTTGATGCAAATGTAGAACGCCGAATCACGTAATCGGTGTTGTTTCGAATAATCGTCGCGACGTCAGCAATAAAATAGTGAAAATCAGTGGGAAGGCACATATGTGTATATGCATGTATATATTCACCGTAAAAACGCAATTTCACAGTATTCGGTATAAATGCACTGAAAATAAATCATAAAAATCAGATCGACTATTTTACGCGGTTATCAATTATCAATAGGATTATTAACGCAGGGAGACACATGGAGTAAGGAAAAAGGGGAGAGCCGAGTAATTACAGAGTACAGAGGACAAGATTGCGTTATCATAATTGCATATGGCTTCTTACAGATCGATAGATAATATTAATAATTACCCATTGATCTCTGCATGATATCAGACCTGTACTAACATATGATTCAGAATAAAATCGACGCCATTTATGAATTATCTAAGAGGTATCGTGAATATATATTTTTTTTAAATATATTTCATATCATGCTTTCGTAAGATACACGGATACACGGAGTACACACAAGCTCAAAAGTCCACGTATGACGTGTGTCCGTTCGCACAGGCGAGGACAACAAAGCGCATTCACAAGCGGCCAATGTTTGTTCCATATGGTCGCTTGACTGAGTAAAGTGGTGTAATACGGTTACCGGCTTATTACAATGACGGCAAAAATCGTACGTGAAAGTACCTCAAGTCTCCTTAGGGATCTTATGTAATATACAAGTGGGAGTAATCTTTTTAAAGCATACATTGTACCTTGGTACCTGGTTCGAACGCGTGGGCAGACTTGGGCGGGAGGAAGGAATTTAATCATTTTAATTCGCCTTGTTCTTATTAATTCTTAATAATTTAGATACTTGGTACCGGTTGTGCGAATTTGCTGCTCTACTTTTTTTTTTAAATTAGAGATTATTTTTGAGCATTTTTTGGTCACGATTCTTGAGTTATGATATTAAAGGAAATTAAGGTTAAAAAAGGCAGGATCGATTTATGACTGACTTACGCAGGCGAGTCTGTCATTTATTTTATTCCTAGTAAATGACCTACTGACCTACATCCGATTATAGTTCTTTTGCGTTATACCTAAAAGAAACTCGGTGACACCAGTGACGCGTGTGTCGCCTTAATTATACTGAAAGTATAGATACTTCAGACCGGTTAGTTGTTTGGGAGTGTATAGAGGCTTGGGACGATATTTTGGATTTGATTGATTTCTTGGGAATTTGCGATGACTTTTTTTTGTACCGGTTGTTGTGTGCGTGATAATTTTTATTAGGTCGAATTTAGAAAATTTGAGACTATTTACTTTTTTGTACATTTTGTGATTTGAAAATCTTGGTATATGTCGCATTACGAATTTTTGCTTGATCTATGGTTGCGCGTGGTCTGGCGGACAGGATAGCATTTATTACGGCAAGAAAAGAGGGGTCAATGAAGGATTAATCAGGACTGGTACGGGTGAACCTTGTCACAGTGAACCGGGTACGTATCTTGGGGAATCCGATGAAAATAAAGATATCAGCATGTCGCACGGCAAGTGACTACGTAGTCACTTAACTCGACCCTGGCACAGGAGTATCTGGAACGGGGATGGGTCACGGCTGCCCAGCCAGTAATATTTTTGTATTTATTGATAATGCTCTTACATTGAATTCCGCTGCAAATATCCATCACTCAACTGATGAGACAGAAGTACAGCGACGTATATTCACGGCGTTGGTACTTAAAAAGAGTTTAAAATTCTTCCGTAATCGATATTTTCGAAATTATATTTGCTATTAAAAATTTAGCTTCCTGATTACACTCTTTGCATATTTTCGATTCGAAACATTTTATTCGGCATTATCAACATTGTCACTGTCATCCCTTCACCTAATATGCATTCTTTCTAATCTTTGTGGACCCGTGAAAATCGCCCAAATTCTTCACCGCCCAGACAAAACTATTCCAGTACCTAGGTGAACTCCTTGAAAGAATCGTTCGACCACCGACCAACCTGATCAAACATACAGACCCAGAATTGCTGATCCATTCAGAGATCAGAATACAGCAGCTTCGTAGTCTAAAGGCACCTGTACCAGGTTCTACAGATCTGAACACATCACATTGCTTTACCTTTGCTACTGACAGTCAAATCCGCCTTAGACACGGTTTCACTGTCGGTGCTTCCATCCAAGGATCTTCCCAACTCCCCACCGTCCAGTAGGGAAAATAAGACCCCAAACAAACGAATGGGACCATCATCAAATCCGATAGTTATCACTGAGTACGATCAGTTCCTGGCCATCCTAAACTTAAAGACCACATGGTATCTCCAAGAGCCAGAGAGCCTTTTGAGTCGGACAAAGATTACCCATGGCTAAAAATGCCTAAAAAATTACCTTCTCATCACAGTGAGCTATAAGGCAATCCTTTCGGATTTTGGAACGCTCTTCCAGCTGGGTTCCAAGATGCTGCTTCCACCTGCTGCTTCAGAGATCAACTGCTGCGTCATCTCGCTTGACATATGTATGGTATCTTACTGTACTTCTGCGGTCTGTCATATGTTGCACAGACACTTACACTTATACTAAAACTTATTTTTATACTCGTATCAAATAGCATTCTGCCAGCTTCTTTCTTCAATGCTAATACAAACCACTTCCTTTCCCTTATCTCAACTGCTGTAAAACTTGCCCGTATAAAGTGTTTTTAACAAGTCTTTTTTTTAACTTGTCGTTTCATCATCTGCCCGCATTTCCCCTTAGCCTCACATTCCTCCAAATTCTACTTGCCTCTTTTCTGTAACATTACATCTTTACTTTGGATGGTTTCTCCTCTTATTTTTATTTTCTAAATATCTTACGCCTTAGAAATTTATACCTATCCCACGGATTACGGAATTTCTTACTGATTTCTATAGGATGACTTTTCTTAGGACATAATACAGTTTCCATGGGCTCGTATTATTTTCTTTTGCTTTGTCTTTATTTCTCCCTTCCCTCTTCCACCTGACTTGTCCTCGTGTACATCTCAAAGCTCTTCGACCTGAGCTAGCCATCGAACCGAGCTTATCGTTTCGTTTTTAACGAGTTGATCCTTCTTCTTATTTTGTAATCATCAGAGTTACAATTTCTAGAATTTATGCTTCATTCGGACTTTGCTTCAGTCAGTACATGACACTACCTGACCTGACAGTGGTTGCGTCCGAGTATCAAGCAGGGTAAGTTGAGCAACAGGGTTTTTTGCTTAAGAACTTCTAGTTAGGTTTAGTGACTAGTTAGGTTTAGACTGTCCGGGACCTAGAACCAAAATAAAGTGCCACCCACTCACGGCATCCCGCTAGAGGATACCTAGCACCCAACAACGTTTATTAAGATTTTATAAGAAAAAAAGAATTCCATTTTGCGACTAGACCTTATTGAAGGTCCGCTACCTCATGAAAAATACCTAGTAGTTTTGAAATATAAATTCAAAATTTTAATCCACCATATTACAACTTTGCGAAATTTAATACGGATGAATTATAAGTTTTCTACTGGATCATTCAGCACAGATACATCCACTTGAACTTGGTTCTACTATGAAAATACAACGAAGCGAAAACCTCCTTCAGTTGGTCCAATATTTCTAAAAAGTTCTACAGGTTTATATTATTTTCCAACCAACCCCACTATAGGGTTGCTAGGACTTGACCTCAACTGATTGTAAAGTATAAATCAAATGAACGATATGAAAAAAAGGTGTACCTGGTTCTTCAGACTAATGCATCAAACTGAAGTCAGCCAGTACACTCATCTTCAGTTTTCTTAATAGTCCTACATAATCCTATATACGGTTATACAGAAAAATCGTACCAACTGAAGTTGGTTCTACTATAAAAATCAAATAGTTTAATCCAAGGTGACGCCTTTGCTTTGAATTAACCTGTATGATAATTTTTAAAGGCTAAATAAATAAATATACTTCACGTGGTGTAATAAGCGTTACTTCGTGTGAATCGCAGGAGTCGAGCACGAGCATCATATTTTAATGATGCTGGTTATCATTGAATTAACCTCATATAGATAATTTCACGTATCCTCATACATATTGTTTCTTATTGGTAACAATTATCATGAGATTTTCATTAACTGACTCGGTCGTTACGCAGGGATCTAAAGTGACCTGAAACATAATAAATACTCATAAGTGCTGTATCCTACAGATAATTATCTTAGGAATACGTAACATTTTTATATAATGGTTATATATTCGCTATATCTATAACAGAGATAAAACGTAATGTAACGGTAGTAATATATATTATAGGGTGTATTTTATATAACTGTTAGCATATCCGTGGTTATAAGACCCTTGATTGGACTTGTGTTTTAGTATCATTTTGGTAAATTGTAACTCGAACGTGTTTCGTAATTATTCAATTTAATGTCAAAAGTCATTGAATGTTAATTATAACGTTGACGGCTGTTTGTGACTGTCAGCGAAGGACTACAGAGACTCTAAGAATAGAAATATCTACGAGGTAATTAATCGAAATAAAATGATAATGGATATTAAACAATAAATTGAAATCCTTGAAATTCTATTTAACACCGGAGCTACCATCGTCAGTCAATTTGACTGTTTTTAACTTAAATTTGCTCTTAACAAAAATCTTCGGTATATCCAGTGTTAAGAAATAATATAGTTTATTATACATTGCACATACGCATTATACATATAGTTGTTATACAGTGCTGAGTGTTGTTTACGTAAGATTGAAATTTGGCTGATAAAAATCTTTTATAATTTCAGAAATTTTTGAATACCTTGTACAACCGGATGGCGACACCGATTACATTTTAAGGGGTCATCATCTTATGGCGTCAAGCGTAAAGGAGTCCCCTTCATTTAGAATAAAAATTTCAGCCTCATTATACGAATGAAAATTATAAAAAATCCAAGTTTGAAAATATTCGTATAACGTGCCATTGGTTACCCTAAAGCTTCTCAAAAATGTAAAATAAAGCGCGAGAAGAGTAAAAATAAAACAGATAATATTAAGAAAAAAAATAGTCATCGTTTATCCGAAAATCTTGATATTATTTGCGAACAATCAGTGTGAAACACGAGTGATAGATTACATCGAATACAAAAATTGAAAAATCAGCAATAGTAACGCAGAAGCAAATAAGAATCTAAATTTTCCGTATGATATCAGTCTGTCAAAATATTTACCAATCCTCCAACCATCAATAACAATTAACAAAATTATTTCTTGCAGTCATACTCACCTTTCACCGAAAAGATGTAATTCTTAAAAAAAGATTTAAAAAAAAAAGTTAAATATGGAATTACTGAAGAATCGCTTCTTCAAAGCTAGTTTCTACAATGTTGTCGAGTACACTAGTAAATATCATGTGATGTAAGGCAATATAATTTTTTTATGTAATAGGTACATAAGCTGTGTCCAAGGTGGATCAGGTCGCAGCTTGACTACCGCAGTCATAAGCTGCCCGACCAATGATAAAGAGGACAATGCCAGACGCGCGAACCGGGTAAAGTCGTATCGCCAAAACCTGCAGCATGTATCAATGGTCTTCCATTAGTTGGTTACACAACGAACTATAACTATTGCCAAACAATAGATTATGTTGGCAGTACTCGGCGCGCCGCGTAGGACTGGTAGGAGAATTGCCTTATGTAAGCGTTACATACATTTGGTTACATTACTGCCGTTATGTAAGATAGATTATGAGAAGAAAAAAAAAAGGAAAGAATGATACTGCTGACGAGGCCTGTTTGTTATTAATCTCCAATGTCCAAAAAGAGAAAACGAGAGGTCTGAAAATTCGTTAAACACACGAAAACTCTGCAACGAGGCAGTAGCTGTCAGTGTGAAAAATCTTGCAATATCTGTAAAAAAAATTCTTTTCTAAAATGGGCTAAAAATGTATACTCTTTAACGATATCGGGAAAACGCGTCTTTGTGACGTTCTTATAAATTCGGACACGACTTTGAACGTCAACGTACGTCCAGCACGTTACGCAAACGGCTCTTCTTACCTTGTAACCGGACGAGTCTGGTACGAGAGGGTCACATAAGCATCGCGCGTAAGAGCTTGGTTATATGAGCGTGTAAATATTTCGCTTACGCCGAACCTTTATGTTATGTTGCGCCTTGGTGTACCGTGGCATGGTGCGCTGCCTCAAACCTCGAATTATGTAAGCGCACCGGGCGTACAACGTTTGACGTTTATGTAACGCGAAGCATTACCCGCGAATCAGATCTCCCCGGCTGGAAGAATGGGCGAATGAAAGCCCGCGCAAGTCCCTGAGCCCGCGTAACAACGCTTGACTAATAAAAAATACGTAGAGCCGCGCCGTTGTTCTTTGTGTTTCGTACAGCGCCATCTGTCGGACGACGGGAGAAGCTTAACGTTTTATATGGTCAGGACTGTTGGCATCGCTTCTGCAGTTTGTAGGCTGGAAAATTCAACTGGTCCGCATGGGCTGGTGACGGTCGGTAAATTCGAATGGGAGGGCTGTTGACTGAGTTATCCGGTTATGGGTGTACGGTTAGGGTTATCTTTCTTGTAGTTCATTAAGGTTTTATTTATTTGTTATTATTGCGAGTGAGAAGTATATTTTTAGAATGCGAGACAGGTACGATACTCCAAAAATACCGCGAGATGGAGGCACGAGTACGAGTTTCGATTTTTAGTGTTTCATTTTGTATTCGGTAGTTAGGAGTATCTGTGGCTTTTTGGCTTTATAAACGTGGATGTATATTATACAGATTGCTCGAGGTAAACGTGCCAAGCCAAGCTAGTCCATTTGATTTCTATGACAGAACCGACTTTAAGTTGTACGATTATTTGGAATGACTATCTAATGGAAGAGGCTATTTGTGATATACTTTTAGATTTGTCTGAAGCCTTTGTGTCTCTAGGTAAAATGAAAAAAACAACTGTTTAAGATTTGCCTGTTTCCCTAATACAATCTGTTTTACATTTATGATAAACAGATTTTCTTAACTCAACGTGCTGCGCAGGAACAATACTCGACTTCTGGACTAGAGGTTACGTGAGTAAACAAGAATGCTTATTTGAGTTAGTCGACCTACGTTACGCGAGAATCCATCGATCTATCCATAAGTTTCCGATATAATCAAATTCGATTCCTCCGACACTAATCGAAATAAAAAATCGATAAAACTTTTTCAACAACACCTCGACGATGTCGGTTGGCGTGCTTTTTGATCGCGTTACAGGCTATTGCAATTGTTAAGTCACGCGTTTTATATATGTGATTCATTTTACGCAGAGAAGAAAGAAAGTAGCGGAAAGCCGATAAAAGCTCTACGTCGAAAGGACATTCATTTTTTTATCTCACACAAGCATTCGAGATTAGGTTTGTAGTATCGGGCCAGTACAAAAGTTCGTGCGCATTTTTGCATCTCCATGCATGCTACTAATGCGCACGAAGTTATGGACTGCCTGTATTTTCGCTAATGTATAATCCGAAACGAATTTATTATACGTGTTAACGATGAATACGGTACTGCTAAAATGAACTTGTGAAATATATTTATTGTTTCTCCCGTTATCCATAAGCAGTTTAATTCATATCCTATGCTTTAATACGTGTCAAAAGGGGGAGAAACATATGCATACGATAATTTAACGTGTAAATGATATTGGAAATTATACGAGACGGAAAACACATAAAATAACAGCTTGATTATAGACAACATTCCACGGCCGTGGCTTTATAAACGATATAAGTGCAATGGCTTAGATTATTATAAAAAAATAAAATTTATTATATGCATTCGCATTCGATTAGATAACTAATAGGCTCACATAATGTTTCACACGTTTCACGACGCATGAGTACAGTAATTGTCCGTAAGACATATTTTATGGTTTCTAGAAATTAGCTAATTAATGCCAATCGAAGCGTGGCGCGGTTTACAGTAATAGAAACATTTCTAGGCACGAATTAAATATGTGCAACTTGGACATTATTGTTCATAAATATTATTGCGAGCGTCACTGGCAAATATATTCGACTCCGGCGCCATCTAGCGAGCAACGGACGTACTAAAAGTTTTACGAAAACATCTGATCACGTGGTAAATCATTTTTCTGCGACTTAACGCGGATTCAAATTTATGGTTATAAGAGAAAAATTACGAGTAGTAATTAGATTGCGGACTTAATTAGTCTGATTCGTGAAAGTGTGAATTGTGATTTAAATTTTTACTAAATCGATATTTCAATTACGACAATATGTCTATACTGATTCCAAATTGTGACCAGACGACACGTTGTTCTCATGTGAGTTTTCTAAACACCTTACTTACCTTTGGCAATAATTTAATAATATAACGGCAAAAGTAGGATTTTGGGATTTCACTAAAAAATTATTTACACGAATACAAGTCTAAGTCGAATGCTTCATTGTAAGAAAAAAAAATCTGCTAAGAAAAATCTACACATTTTCTCCTTATTGCAAATACATATATCTATAATTATATTACAACTGAGCAGAGTTTTCTGTTACGTCAAAATAAAAATTGCAAATTGTGCATAACAATATAATCGTTTTGTTCTATTTGAATAAATAAAATAAAAAATGTATTATTATTTATTTTAAACTTAAATTACGTCAATTGTCCATTTAGTCCGATTGGTAAAATTTTCTTTGTATGTCAAACGTTGAAAATATCCCAATTCCGTCAAACGCAGCTTTAAAGTCGTCTTAATCTTAATTATCGGAGTTAATGATTAATTTAAAGTATCAAGTTTATTAAATCGAATCATAAGAAACATAAGTTTTACGACATTCGGAGCTTATTAAATTATTGAATTGAATTAATTAACAAGGAAATAAAATTTGCTGTACATTTAAATTCTTCAAATTTCTGTTGGCCTCGTTCCGTTTATGACGTCTAATTGTAAGACGCGAGTTTGCAAGCCAGTCGTTAAAGACGTCGTCATTGCGACGCCAAAGTCCACGAATTATTAAAGATCGCCCAAAGACGCTTGACTTTTATGAAAAAGACGTCGATATCGATAAGAAATACCTTGGACTTTCGGCTTTTCAAGTATTCGTGCTTTCTAGCAGGTGTTTCTCGGCGTCGCGACGGTAGAGCGTGGGGGCGTCGTAGTCTCGGGGGCATCGAGCCGAACCGTCATAGAAACGCGAGACTCCGTTGGGTTAGCTTCGTGACGTAACGACGCGCAATCACTCGGGCACGTGTCGTCCGGTGCGTGTAAAGTTTTAGCAAAATTTTGTTTCCACTTTTTTTATGTAAAAACATGAAAAGGACTAAAAAAATGTTATTAAAAAACGTGAAGAAACACGACCCTATCGCGAATACAGTTTTCGCAAAATCAATCGCGCGATATCAATTAGTAAAGAATGAAATTTCCCAAAAATTTAATTTAATCATAAAATATGAATAATAGTTTACGTCTCGCTCGACAAGACTTCCTTAAAATATTGATCTACGCCCTTATTCGATACGAAAGTCGTAAGCTTTGGTGTGCTTTGTTAACTTTAATAGTGCAGCGGTTGAATATTTTACTGATACGCATTTGCTCGATTTTTTAAATATTTCATTAAGCAACGGAACTCATTTGCTAATGATCGAGCAGTGTCCTCGTGCTTTAGATAGGAAAGGAGGGTTTACATACAGAGGTATGGCATGCGTTACGTAACACGTATAGCGTGTATTTACGATGGGGATATCGTGAGGATTTTATAGGAAATATTTGTGGAACGTGGGAAATTAAAAAAAATCTTGACGATTATGTCCTTTTTTTTATGGCGGAACAGCGAACTATGCCCTAATTTTTTGTACTCTGAATTTAATAATTATTAATTTCATCGTCGGACGTTAGATTGAATTTTTTATGCTACCAATAAGACAAAACTTTGAGCTTCTGGAGTTGTACTACATGAGTCCTTGTTAAGCACAATGAGTATTGATTAGCAAAGTGTATTGGAATATTATTTTGCACGATAACAATTATTATTAAAGACTAATTCTTTTTAATACTTCTGTTTGTCTGTTTTCTTGAAAATTGGTTCAAAAAAATATTTAAAAGTGACATAAAAAAGTAGGAATTATTTTATTAAGAATAAAACTTAATTGTAATTTTACGTCCGAGCTCGTATGATGGGTTAAATCTATCTGTACTCCAGTGTCTTTGCCGAATTGCGTTCGGTTTTGAGTCAATTTTTTTTGGACATTTTTCAAAATTGAGTTACGCTAATTCTAGGGGAACGTAAACAAAATTTTTTGAAGGGAATGTAGTCCTGATTATGCAAACTTGACTGAAGTCGCTCCAGAGTGAAATTATATATGAAATTCTCTTACGTTTACCGGGAGATTAAAGTGGAAAGTGTCTAATACTTAATTTTTTTTTTTGAAATTCATCTTTAATTTACAAAAAAGTGAACTCAGTCAAAATCGAAGCACAATGAGTTAAAGATCAATCGAGTCTCTTAAGTTCATAGGAAAATGAGAATTAATTATTCCATATACGTTAATAGAGTCTGCGTTGGTAGAAATTAAAGAATTTTGAAAATATCTTGGAACAGTATACACTTGTCAGCATTCCAGGGATATTTGTAATTGTTGGAAATTTAATATATGTCGTCCAAATAATTTTTTGAATTTCTAAAAAATTCATCTCGCCATCTTATAAATCTTGTGACCATATGCGAGATATCTGTTAACAGAAGTGCTAAAGTAATGAAAATCAGATTTCGAACCTCTTAATTTCATGTTTAATTATGCACTTTAATTTTGGGATTTGATTTTTCACGTGGACGTAACAATAATTATTTTTGTCAAATTATTTTTATCCGTCAATCCAAAATAACAAAGTGTCTACACGTATCTTTAGCAGACGACACTTAAATTAATGTCATAAATCTAGTTCACTAATTTCCTGGCAGCTTATCAGTTCCACATACTGAACGAGTAACATATTGTGTTTTTGATAGAGGTTTGACTATAGTGCGTTGCGGTTCATCGGAACCAACGAGGGTCAGTCGGTCGTGCGTTACTATCTCTCTGAAAGAAGTTTGCGAAAGTTGGAAAAAGCTGGCAAAAAGGCATGAGTCCAGCGAATACGATTTGTTCCATTAGTTGATATTGAGCAGGTAGTAATTGGCGCGAATAACGAGTCTTCGTAACGATAACAGATAAGGACATGAACATTTTGTCAAAAATTGTCATTCTCAATTATTGATTTTTTACAATACATTCAATCAATTATAATTGCGCCATAACCTAATTTCCAAATTTTTTTTTAGAATCTACCTTCATTCTCAGGCTGTGCGGATGCTGCGTGTAGTCATTCACGTCAAAGCATTTCGCGTGAAATGAATTTTGCGCACGAAGAGTCAAAAAGAAGAGATAAACTGGTCTGTTTGAAAAAACGTGTTTTCAAAATTGTCCAGGTACATATGAAAATTTTCACATAATTTTGCAGTTTCGCGATTTACCGCCAAAGATTACAGATCGGAATGCATATCTCCCTTTTCGCGTAAACTTTTAAGCAGGACCATCTATATACAGTATGGACCATGCATAAACATAGAAAAAATGGTCGGTTGACGGAAGATGATAGTGGCTGGTGGCTGCCGCTTAAGCCCTGCTTATTTCTTATCAGTAGTGGCAGTACGAAAAAGAATTAGCCAATAGGAGGATTAGAAAAGGAGAAAGTTTTGCCGCTACCTCATTCTTTCTTTGTTCTATTCGAACGGTCACTTTCATAGGAGTTGAAGTAGGTATTGCTTAGTCCACCCTATATGTGACGTGGAGGACAGTCGGGTATTAAATTTTTAGCACCATCGATGGGCCATCTTTGTCCGGTCAAAATGTAAGACCTACAATAACTGTTGGACTGAAGTTGAAAACAAAAGTTTTGTTGCGGACGAAGCTTAGGGAATACGGATGACGCGTTCTGTCAGTCAATGAATCGAAATCGCTCTCGGACACTGGTGACCCGTTCATGGTGGATACGTAGTGAAATATAGTTCATACGTTTATACATTTTCATTCTTTGTATTATCTTTTGACAGTTTTATTAAATTTTTTAAATTTTTTCGCTACGAATGCATTTTTTACCAGGAAAGAGAGTTCTTTAAAGTATAAAAAATTGTATTTTATTTTTTACATCCATTTTTCAATAAGCTACTAATTTTCAAACTCTTCCTCATTTTTGCATAAATAAATGATAAAAGTTATACCAATTTTTTTCGTATAAATTATCAATTGATTTATTAAATAGAAGGCTCTTTTCGCTAATTTTCTCAGATTTTTTCATAACTCTAAATACTTATAAATTTCGCCGAATACCAGTGACACAACGATGGGGTTTTAGGTTTAAAAACGATAATAATAATAATCTTAATTAATGGTGCGTAATCCTCGTGATGCGAATGGATATTAAAAAAAGAATTTATTGTCAAATTTATTCGCACAGTGATAAGTGAAATCGCAACTCGAAGTGCAGGATTACAGTAATAAATTTGATAAAAATTGGCAAATATTAGACAAAGTTCGACGCCGGTTGTTCGCTGCGCCGGAAGTGGAAGCCGAAAACGAAAAGCACCGGAAAGTCTGAGAGCATCCGAGTGACGAGAGGATTTACTTTTGGTTGCTGCTGCTTATCTGTTATCAGTGCACTCGCCTCCGGGATTAAACGGCCTTTAAGCTGGCATTCGTAAGTGCACTTTTTCGCAGCGCCACCGAGGCCGCTGACGGCTACACAAAGGCGACCATTAAGGACTCGTCCAGCACGGAAGATTCTTGCTGCACCATGAACGAGCAGGAACCATGTTTGCCTCTTATTTTGCCACCGAGATATCGTCTTCGGGATCTCATCTTAGGAGATTACGCTTTCAACGACGACGGTGAACGGTGAGTACTTTTTTTTTTATCACGAAGACATATAGTTTATTTTATAAAGACTTTTTCAACTTGTCATTTGATTTTGGGTCTATGCAAATTTAACACTGAAAATATTGCAAATGAATTTTAACCTTAATTTTGACACGGATAAGAAACGTGTGTTAATTCGAAAAAGCATTATTTTTTAAACAATTTTTCCAAATAATATTTTCATATAATAACTTCGATATTGAACAAACAAGCAGAAAAATAAAAGGAAATGCATATTGCAGATCTCGGAATAACATCAACAATTTCCTTAGTGCTGAAACCACATTTATATTCATGAAAAGACTCAATATCTCATACTGAAAATCTTGCTGCAGCCATTTCACCGAGACACTGTCACTAGCGAATAGAGAATAATAATCGAAGTAAAGAAAAGGTAACGAAGTTATCTCTAGAAAGTCTATTCTACAGGGTTATTCAAATCGAACGCACCAATCGAAGCCTGTCTTATCAAATTTTCATTGAAAATTAGAATAAAAACATTACTCCTAATTCGAGTGACATAAAATAAGAAAATAAATAAATTTACTTGATTGTCAAAAATTGATCGAATAATTGGAATTCATATTTTTTGGTGATGCAGGGATAGGTGTGTTCAATTTCAGAGTTTCATATTTTCCTATTTCACTATGTTACTTTCATGTGAACCAGAGGACTCGATCTTAGTGTGGAGCGTTAGGGGTGTCTTTTCTTATTGTACTGTGACTGTCAAAATAATTAATCTAAGCGAGGAAAACAGATACGGTACAAATATGACGTGAACTTATGCCATAGTCTGTACTTGGTCTTAAACATGATCTGAAGTCATTTTCTACCGTGTATTAAGATTACGTATTTAGGGTCTTAACATTGTTTCAAGCACAGACTATGAATGGGGGTCTAAGACATTCAGAGTTACTTTACGCTTGGGCTTTTGCTACTATAAGAACTCGGCTTAATAGCAGATGCTAATGCCCGGAACTCAAACACATTGAATATTTAATATTTCGTCCCAGAAGGCACAAGACGGGGGGAAATATTCTTTTTTTAATTTATATTCGAATTGCGTTAAACTTTTGGACACAAGTCACGTTATATTTAGTTTAATGAAGAAATTAACTGAGTTCGTTTGAATTTTGAGACTTTATTTGACTGTATAAGGGCAGGTGTACCAACAACAAGCATTGGCCATTCATTGAAACTTATAATATTGAGTGAAAAAGAATAAAAATACGTTTGGGTGGAATTTTCATTCTGATAAGATCTGTTTGAGGACTAGGGGATCAATATTTTGGGGGATCGGTAATCTTTTGATTGGCTGAATATGGTTTTTTGGTTTTTTTTTGTTTCTGATACGCCTGAAAATAACTTGCATTTTTCTAATCAAGGTTCTCGCTTATATAGAAAATATTTATTCTTGGACAGCTTGCGAGAAAGGAAACGATGGGTGTTGTCCTATCCTATCGACGAGTCGAGCAGCCGTGATAGCTGTTATCTTTATACGGTTGGGATAATGATTCTCCCTTTTGAAGATTGAACCATGGTCAAGATTTGTTATGTAATAACGCCCGTTCCATGACCGGAGCAATCGTGTTCCTTTGATTAGTCAAATATCGAATCGTTGTCTTTTTATTTGTCATACATAGAAAATGTATGTTCTGATTACCTGTGACCTGGATTTTACCAATCATTTCGTCAATATTGAGTCACGATAGGACATAGCCTTGGTAACCGATACTTGCCCAATATGTTGGCAATTAACAGTATTGATAATAAGTGGAAATTTCTATCTGGGTAATAAATTTTGTTACTTTGTAACCATCTTAGATTTTCAAAGTTGGAAAATTTTCACCTCAGACTGGGATTCAGCTCTTAACAAAACACCTGGCAAATAATTTTCAAAATAATGCAGTTGGGTTTCCACTCAGTTTTGGATCTTGCTGACCTTAAATCAATATCAATAGGCTTAACAAAAAAATGTATAGCCAAAAATTATCCCTTTGAACTTTAGACTTTAAGAACATATCTTACAGGGCGAGGTCTCTGAGATCTCAATATGTGAAGCTGGGTTGTAAGACTATTTAGAATGAATAGAATATTTAAAAAGTTGAATTTTGCATAGTTCTTGTTTTAGTTTAAGTGAATTTAATGACTAGGTATCAAATAATAATTATCTGATAGGTTTTCCTTTAGTTGATGGAAATTTGTCGTGAAACAAATTCGAGGGCTAAACATAAAAATGGTGAGGTCTGTGAGACAGCACACGTGTAGTTAAGGGTTAATTAATGGATTAAGAAGGTAATACGTTTAAAATGTGCATTGGCAGGGTCGGATATGTGGTAAAGTAGAGATAGTGGCTGATAGCAGGGGGTTCAAGAGTTTTATCTCTAAAGAATGACCTATATGAAGGTCTGATTGTAATTCCAATCTGGCACCAACGGAAGCACGTAATGAGGACCTGGATCATTCGAGGCGTCCCGACGCCTATTGAACTGCTTGTCTGGCCTGACAATAAGGCACACAACACGGACAATTGAGACGTCATGAGAAACTTGACATCGTGTTTTTCAGTTTTCAATAATTGATCTTCATTTAATTAGTGGACAATTGACTATAAGCAATTTATATATTATTTTTCAAATATGACCATCATGAGATGAATTTATAGAGATTAGACACCGGACGCTAACAGTTTTTGGACAGCTTGGTCTAGAAATGTTTTTTTGATCTTGGTTAGAAAATCAATTGGAATCGATTCGTGATTGACAAAATTTTGATTCTTATTTTCGAAATCGCCACCAATCATTAGATTAGCGGGGGATAGAATTGGTTGCCGAAGTTCGAATTTACGGTGCAAGTAATGGAAACACGCGACTATACTTTTGCACGCCTGTGTGACGTGGCGCCTCTAGCGATGCTCAACAGTTGGCTACGTGGAAGTAAAAAGTTTCCCTATACACTTTTTCCTACTGTACTTAAAGTCTTAGCGGCATGTCTATTAATATGGAAATTTGCAATCAATATATTGGTATAAGAAGCATCTAACTTAAGATGGCATCAGAGGAGTGGGCACCACTGGCGCACGTTGGCACTAGCCGCAGCTGGTCGTGCCACTACTAGCGCTCCCCGTGGTGAAATTCTGAACTTTTAGGCGAGGCAAGTCGACGCCATGACAGCTCCCTATATTCGCACCCAAAAATCTTAAATTCGCTGTACGTCATCTGTACGTTCATCTGTGGTTCCTTGCAACAGTGTGATGAGTGTTTGGTAGAAATCGGCAAAGTATTGTCGTGGCGCCATGACACGTCTCTAGGCTATCACTGTCCGATATTTACTTCTGTTTTATATTTTTTCTCAGGAATGTTTAAAAAATCGGGCTCCGCAGGGAAAGTCTTTTTGTCGGAAGGCTTCAAATTGGTGCAATCAATTTAGTGTCATTGCTTTCTAAAATGACATTTTTTGGTGGAAAGTTTCCTCGCAATCAGATATGAAACATGAAAAGGTCAGTTCCATTTTTCCTTAAGGTTGGCACACAGGGAAAACCTTGACATGATCTTGTGACAGTTCACTGTATCGTTTAAATTTAATATCATCTTGGGACAAGTTCGGAACGGTTCGCTAACATATCAAGTTGTACGGATGTTCTCATGGGGATGCGTGTTCACTTGCGATAATGGACCGTTTCTCGTGTACTATATATTTTTAGGGCATGACTACTGCGGTGGGACTCACCAGTTGCGCACAGACCCAATGGGACTCGATTGACTTTCAATGCAAATTCTGTCCAGTTTTAAGTAGGTGGAAAAGAGTTAGGTACGAATGATATAATAGATTATTTGTGATTTTACGTTAGTTTAGGCTACGTTTGGTTGGGTAAGGTTAGGATAGGGTGAAATTTCCAAAATTCGGGGATTCGATTACTGGATAAGTGTACATATGACTGAATAGAACATTGATTTTTTTAAACTGCTCCGTCACATAAAGATAGCTTATAGGGTAATATCTTCAAATGACCAAAGGAAGATCGCTCGAGAGGCTCAAATTCGCATTTGGGTCCAAAAATTGTGTCCAACTGGACATCCTTCGTATGTATTTCCAAAAATCCAATGTTCCAGATAAAATTCACAAGAGAACTCAATCTTCAAGTATGGACGATAAAGTCTAATCTGCAGGTATCCAGCATTTCCGGTTTCTGATGCGCAAAAATCCAAACATTTACTCTCCTATGTCTGTATCTAACATTTTTAACATATCGCTTCACCAATCGGTTTGTAATATTCTAATGTATTATCATTAAAGACCTCGTACTACCCTAGTAGAGTACTTCTTTTTTTTCGAATCTACAGTACCTCTAGCAAGACATTGTCAGTGTCTCCATCTAGGAAGTAGATCGGATATTACAAACTTCAGCTTAATACACAATCAATGATTTCCGAATGGAAATAGAAACATGAGAAACCCAAAATCAAAATATTAATTCCAGGACTTTTTCCTGAAAAAAAAAAAATACCCAAGTGAAAGGTTACTTCGTTCACTAGCAAGTAAACAGCCTGATTCGTACACGTGGCATTCAGAAAGTAATCGATTAGATCCCTCACACGAAAAAAATATCGAAAATGGAGCCGGCTAGAGTTTAAGGGATATTGAGTTACGCATGTACAAGGGTAAATGGAATTGAAGAATTTGAACCTCAATAACCAGTAAATGGTCATCGTTTCTTTACTCTGAGATATTACACGGCCGTGCCAGATTACACACGGCTTACTAACAGGTATACACGCTGTTTTATCTTGATCCATTAACTAGATTACTTAAAAACGTTGAATCATTCTTCCCATTCGCTCAAGATTCCAAAAATTTCCATTCTCAAGTATATTAATAATTAAAGTATTCTTTAAATCGTCAGATGAAAATTCCCCTTGTCCATATTTCTTCAAATTGACACTTGGTTGCCATTCCAATATAATTTTCTACATGACTGTCGCCTTGGGACGTTACAGTGTCAATAGTAGAATGAATTAAAAGAAAGAGGTAAAAATAATAGGAAATCAGGTAAAAAAAATAACTTTTGAAAATTCAAAGACTTTATTAGTAACCATTTCGGACAGGTCCAATACGACGCTCGTGAAAACCGGAAGTGACTATAAGAGGAAGGAGCAGTTATAAGAAGGTCAAACGAGCTTTGACGGATCGATACGCCATAATACGAAAGCTCGTAAAACTTATTGATGAAAATAAATTGACCGATATCTGCTTTTGGCCGTCGGATAAATTCAAAAGAATAAGAAAATTGTAACGATCCTTCGAATTTTGTTTTGTCCGCGTGATAAGTCACTTTGACGTAACTCTCGCCGGAAGTCGTTGATTTGTTTAGCCGTGCCGATATATTGGTCTAAAAAATTGTAAGTGTCATTGATAGACTCTACAATTATTCTGAAGGGCTCTTGACCTCGTCCCTATCGAATCGGCTTTATCTCGAGGGCAGCTGTCACCTAACGCCGCCTGTCCTCGGATTTCATCCCTACAGCCAATAATCCTTCGATGCTAATAATATCCGGAACTGATCGTGAAATTTTAATGAGATAATATTCCTTAGATAATATCTTCTATTCTTTATCTTGAATGTCTTTTTTAAGTACGTGTTCGAATTCACTGACATTACTTGGAATACGCTTGTGTTTCCCTCATATATAACATTTATTGGAAAGGCTCTCGGTTCTTCCTGGATTTTCGTAAGGATTTTGCTTTTTAATATTTAAGAGATTATTTGCAGAGAAATCCATATATCTGCATTCACATCAATATTTATCGTATTTTCTTTATAGACTACCGTATGTAGGACAAGAAGTCCCAGTAATGATGTCTTAATTGAGAACCAACAATTTAAATCAATACAGCAGGAATCTTGGATCGCGATGAAAATTCATTTGGTAAATACCACAATTCTTCGCTTTAACACTGAATAAAGTAAAATCAAGCACAAAACCTATTTTATACTATAGCGAGCGAGGCTGAGTGGGAAACCATATGCTGGGTGTATATGTGCGTGAGAGTGTGTCTGCTATTGTATGGCGAAATAATGGACAAGGACGAGCGGGCAGTCTGATTCGAATTGTAAGGTGAAAAAATGAAATAAAATTTGCCGCCGATATGAATGGTATCTGAGAATAATGATCGAAAAAGACGTAAATGATATATTGATATATAGAAAAATGAATAAGAATAATAATTGAAATATAAAATTCTTAACAAAGAATGACAGCAATTATATTATAATCATGATATCTTTATTGGACAATTAATATATTTTGTTAGAATAATTTATTTTATTTTTATTTTTTTTATGTGTTGCGATACACGTCGTGCACATCCTTATCAGTGATTAATTTCATTTGCGATTTTTATATAATCAGTATTAAATTAATATATAGCCATATAGTGGTTGTATATGATTAATATATTCTTTTACCTGTCAGGGGCAATCGTGATATATTTTTTTCCTCCGTGCGTATGATCCAGAAAACGAGACTGCGAAATAAAATTATGATAGATCTTCATTTAAAGTAAGCTCGTTGAATCGATCAATTATATCTAGTTAGTTTTCATGTTGTTCGTAAAAGCTTTAAATCGCGTGCAACTTCGTTTATATTTGTTTGTATCTACGTGTAAAGCTGAAGGAATTTACAAATTCAAATCAATGGCTTTTATTCGAGCCTCAATTAAGCATTTCGCACAGGAGCTTTCTGGCAGGAATGAAAAATCAACATTGAGCTTTCATTAAGTGTTTGGAAACGATACGAGTAAAGGAAATATTCGTTTAAAAAATATCTCGATCGATCGAAATCGATATATCGCTTAAGTTATAAATGAAAATCTTATTAAACATAGGTTTCTTGATATTGTATAAAATTTGAAAATCTTCCGAGAATCACAAATTTGTATGAATTTTTTTATTTCTTGTAAGTTCGATAGGTCACTATATATCAATGAAAAAGTTGCCATCATTTATTTTCCGATTTAACCCTTTGTTATGACCTTGACACTATACGTGGGTGGGAATTGTATAGTAAACGGAGCACAGCTGTTCATAACGTTGGCAGGACTACATAATGGCATTCGGTCATATTTTCATAATTCTTATAAAGCGAAAATGTCACATCTGTTACAAAAGTACGTATCCATTTTACTTATAATTTTTGTGAAAGGTATGGATATATACATTTAATGCAATACCTTAATTTTGCCCGAAAAATAAGTGTGTCAAAATAAATTCTTTAAAACATCGTAATTCCTTATATATCGTTTTCTATTGAGTGTTCATTTTTATGCTCCGGTCCCTTACAAAAAAAAATTACGAATAATCAAAAATTTCAAAAAAGTTTCATATTTATGGTAACTTGCAGTAGAGTAATAAGCAGGGTCTCCAACCGAAAGAAATATCAGTTCGGTTACAATGTTCCTCGCGGTAAAAGCTTGAATTTCGATTTTAGTTTTCGATTTTAGGTTTTTCGTCTCGACGTACCGAATTAACCGGCAGAGGAGACGACCCGACGGAGACGTCTCCACGGACCGGCAGAGGTCCGGGTGAGATACCGGCGCCCTGCTGGAGTGAGGCAAAGGGCTGTAGAGCGGACGGAGGTAGTTTTGTTACGGTTAAGGGAACAAGGGGAATCCCCTGATTCGAGTTAAGGATGTGGTGCCCGGCTGTCACCCGATGCCCTGGGGAAACGGCCGTGGAGGATCTGCAAGAGTTACGTACCGATTTGGTTTAAAGGGACGACTCTAGGGAAAGGCTAATAGTTACAGGCTATAAATATCTCGACCAATCAGAATGATTAGTTCTCAAATTTGACTATCGTCAAACCAGTCTGTCTTGGGACACCGATCTAGGGAAGTGATAAGAGTTACAGGCTATAAATATCTCGACCAATCAGAATGATTAGTTCTCAAATTTGACTATCGTCAAATCAGTCTGTCGTGGGCACCGACCTAGGGAAATGACAAGAGTTACCGGCTATAAGGATCTCGACCAATCAGAATGATTAGTTCTCAAATTTGACTATTGTCAAATCAGTCTGTCTTGGGACACCGATCGAGGTGCCTCGCGCTCCCGTGCTATCCGTTTATAGTTTTTCTAGCTGTGTTTCCTATACGGTACAAAATGTTATCACTCGTGTAGTTCTCGCGTGGCTCTTGTAATATCCAATATCTCGTAATGTATTTCGGACGTGCAGTGCTGTGATACAGTGCCCACCTGACAATGAGTGTCTCCTGAATGCAGTTTCCGGCCTTCACGTAATAGCGGAACCAGCTCTGGTGAGGACTTCCAATTTATTAATTGTCGGAGGGAGTTCGGTTACATAGCTCCAGCTCGGTCCGATACGTTCTCGATCAATATTGCTCTTTATTTTTCAGAGTTGGTACAAACGTGTATAAAAAATTCTGAATCGGCGCCCGCAAGCAGATTTGAGCTTGTTAAAAAAAATGGCGGAGTGTCTTATTACTTTTCTCTAAATTCGCATCTTTGACGCTGAGAGGAACACTGAAAGTTTGCAATGCAACCTTAGGAGAAACTATATCTTTGTCCCATGTGGCAGCGTTACTGTTTCTTGCTTCTCAAGGAAACATTCTATTTGCTCTAATTAAAAGAACGTCTTTCACGATAGAATCCTTCGTGTTTCCTCTTTGTGGCGACAGAGTAAACTTGAGGCTTGAGAATAATTTCTCCACGCTTACTTGGGCTGCAGGAGCCGGTAACACGGTTTACTCATCGATTCCTAGACTTCTGTTACATCTGTTTTCCGACTCAGATTTTCTTGTGTACGATTGTACGACTGTACAATAGACTTGCCGCAGAATATTTTCAGCTTGCTCTTTCTGTCCTTTCTCCAAGTTTAAGAATGGCTTCGAAGATATCAGAAGACGTATCAGTGTATGTAGATTTTTGTAAGGTATCATAACCGACGTATTCGTGTCATTCATGGTATTTGTGTATGATAAATGCCATAGATCTTCAAGTTGAGCTAGTGTGCGGTTTATTTCTATCTCTGAGAGCATAACTTTATATCTTGGATCGAAGAAAAGTACCGATAGCAAGACTACATTTTTTAATATCAATTTCTTTCAATTCCATACAATCTTGTAGAAGCAGCGCAAATTTATGTTGCTTCTCTCGTATTTTCATTTAACTCGTATTTATACCAAACACTGTAGAAGCCTGACAAAGTAAACTCCTCGGTCGGTAACTTTTTACTCAGTTTTTTTTCGCTGGATGCAATAAATCACGCGTGTCACGCATTTAATTATATTTTTGAATCGCTCAGTAAAATAATGGGACGATGACTTCCAAAATCGTTACGGAAGTCTTCTAATTCAAGTAAACGTTGAATAATATCGTGATTTCAGCTCCATCTAGTGGGAGAATCGAGAATTAAGCTAAGGCTAGGCTCAATAGTCTATGAGAAGTAATTCTCAAGGACTAATGGTAAATCTATGCTCATTTGTAAACTAAACCGAATATATATACCTATTGGGAGCTATACAATTAAAAGGGACAGTTCGACATGACACGAGTGGGATCTAATGATTGGTTGATTCTAGCAGAAATATTTTTTAGCAACCAATGGTTCAGCTTTGTGACGCGTTGTGGCATTTGCTATGTTTCCACCGTGCAGGGTCGAAATATAGTTAACTAATCAAAAATAAGATTTGAACGGAATAGTATAAATTGATTGGACAACTCTATTCCAGCCTTGCACGTTGAAAACATTTGCATTGCCGAGCAATGGGGGTTTTTCGTTTAGGATACGTATTACGTCAAATTGACTAGAGTCTTTTACGACTATTCCGTTCGACGTGGAAGTTTATTTTTATTCAACTTGAATCGCACGATTTGACGAAAAGCTTGTATATCGGCTATAGGGGAAAATTGGCGAAATTGCGAATAATCTAGCTTTACGTCGAGTTGTAGAGGTTCAGTTTGGGTAAATGGAAAATCCTACTGTTTATTTATTAAACATCTGAAAAAGCTTTTCAAACGAGACTCGAACTCGGTACAGACTGTGTTTCCATCTGTGTGATTTTGAGGGAATTAACCAATCACTTTCGTGTATTCTTTTCAAATTTTACACGTGATTGGTTAATCTTTTTTAAATCCCCTTATTGGAAACTTAGTCGAAGAATCTTTAGGCCTGCACGCTAAACACGAGGATATCACAGTTAAAAAAATAATTTTCACTTTAGATGTAGAAGCGAATTAAATTCATTTAATTGGGTTAATGAATTCTTCAGTTATCGTTGATTATTTTTTTTTTTTAGAATTTATCGATCTGGCTTTTTTAATGAACCGTCCGAGCGATCCAAATATTTTTCTTAAGACCACTCTATTGTCAATAATATAAGTTCCGGTTTCCAGTTTTGGTTTCGGTTTTCAACTGTAGCAATTTCAGGTTTCCGCTACGGTTTTAGGTTTATAGAATTTCAGTTTTCACCAATTTCAATTTCATTTATACAATTTCAGTTAATGGTTAAGTTTCGGTTTCTTATTTTTCCGATTATTATCGATTATCCATTTCGGTTTCAGTTTCGGTTACGATTCCTGGTTGATTACCATAGTATATAGGAAAATACTCATGCTTGCATTAGCCGTGGAATCCATTTTTTTATTATCATAAAATATTTCCTCAGTCTCTGAACCCTATTCGAATAACGTCTCGGTCAGGTCCTTACGACATTCGGCGCCAAATAACATAAGCACCAACTGTTTCGTTTTCTTTATCAATTTTACTTTTCATGTACGTGACACGTTATTTGAGAAAAGGGTCCAGGAGTCTGCTTTACAGATCATCCAATGTAGCTCAAGCCTACCCTCCTTCGTTGAGAGAATAGGGCTCAGAGTGAGATTTCACTGCTGAGAAAAAGTTAGTTCATTTCTAGACTCGACACGGACAACAACTCGTCTTGATCTCTTACTCAAATTATTGCCTAACATATCGATCCACATTTTTTATCCACAATTTATGACTTCTGTAACAACGAATATATTTCTCAATTTATATACGAGTCTAATGTAATTCCCTTTTCTTTCTCTTTTACCCTCAGTTACTTTAGGGTCACTCGTCGTTAGTAACAATTTCGGAGGGAAAATCGACGTACTCACTGATAGTATATCTGGAATATAAAATTTCGTCAAGAAGCTTTCGAAAACGCAGGCTATATCGCGTCGATCACCGCCAAAAAATATTCTATGAGAAACTTGACAACAGAGTTTTGACAAAGTCAAAGTCGTTTTCGTTCATCAGAGACAATCCAAAAAATTTGTGAAAAATATTATACGAGTCTAGATAAATAAAAGTCTGCCGAAAAAAAAAAAAGTCAAAGAATCATCCGAATACTCATACGCATCAGAATTCTGCTATAAATTCTATAGATCGATATAATAAAATCTGACAGCTAACAAAGAATCATTTCTCGTACAACGTCGCTCCATACAATTAAATTTTTAATCAACTTTTTAATCAAGTCGATAAAGAGTTATTATCAATGAAGCAGCACAGAAAGGCAGCTCTTATTACTATCTATACAGTTTAAGGATCGGCCGAAATCACAGTAGGAAGTAGGTACAAGGTGAACGAAGACATTGTTTCAGGAAAACATTTAAGCCCGTATTGAGAACTCGCTTTTAGCGCTAATAGCGCGCTTTAAAATTTTTTCTTAGTGACTTTTAACTACAAGCGAGTCTGTTACTGACTTTAAGAGCGAGTTATGAATACGGGCTTTATTGTATAGTCAGATCGTCTAAAGTGAAAGAAGAGAAGTTAAAGAGAGTTAAGAATTAAATTGGAATCTCAAAATATTCATAAAAAAAGATATACAAATTTATATTAAAATATCAGGATAAATACATACGACCCAAAAATGAGGTTTCAATTTCAGGCACAAAAAGTTTGAGATTTATGTATTGGAGCATTGCATAGTTGCCAAGAGACGCGTCGCGATTATAGCAATAATTCATATATCGTGATACATTAATATATTAATTAGTTTATACTTCGATCGTTATCACAGACTATGGTATTCCAGGACATAAAGCGAAACTTCATTCTTCTCGTTACTCTCCGTTCTCCGGTGCACGTTACTGAACAAGTCACCGCAGCGCCGCCTCTGGCAGTTTACAGAACTGCCTGAATATACGTTATCCAAATTTAGGTTAAGTGTCGTTCCGTATGGCGGATTATCTTTCGCGTTACTTCACTAGCAGATGTCGTTCAGTGCTCCTTAATATATGTATACAGATGAAGGAGGGTTCTGAGTGTCAATATTTTCAATAAAATAATAGCAAAGCAATATTCCAGCGTTATCGCCGCGTGGGAGGACCGTCTCGGAAAACGTGACGAAGGGGTCGGAAATACGCGTTATGTCACGGATAAGACATGCGAAAATGTGGACTCCATGCGGGCATGACTACATTGTTTTATTTCGCGGAGAACCCGGCAGGCTTGCACTTGACACAATTAGTATCGAGCGGCGTTTCTATTTTTGACGTCCATTGTGAGAATACATATATATGTGTGTATATATATACAGATATAGAAGGCCGTCCCTCAGCCTCTAAAGATTTTACCACTCTGAATACTTTCAGTGTGAATGTCAACGCGACAGCTTTATGACAAATAAATGTCGTCCTCATTCTTGCGTTATTCACTTCGAATTAGTGTTACTGATAATAGTGCAAAAAAGCTTTTCTTATTGTGGACAGGCATTATATTACGTTGTGATCATTTTGACTTTTTTTATAGACCGTCACGTTCCCATGTCCTGTCCTTCATTTCCTTTTGTTTTTCCAATAATTCTTAACTCGCGCCCTCCATAAAAATCCATCCACAGTTATTTCCTTGCATGCTGTTTCTTTGTAGTTAATTCTAAATTTTACTAAATGAAAATGATGTTGATATTTTTCTGAACGCTTTTTACTTTTCAAAATTCATCGTCTTAACTCTCCATAGAAACTCATATCCTTGGCTTATCTTTCCACTCTGGACTTCGCGTTAACCTAAAACTTGGTTTCTCCGTTTCTGTAATCCCTGCCTTCCACCATTTTCAAAAGGTATATATAAAACGAATATCCCGTAAAGAAAGTTTGTTTAGTGGTCTCGATATTGTACAGGACGTTTCTGGCAAAATACAACCTGTAACGTAGAACAAGAGATTCACATCAGTCGAGTCTCGTGTCAAGTACAGGCAACCAGCTGTACAGGGCACTGCCCTCCCAGACTAAACTGCAGCCAATTTTTGTATTTATGGATGTACCTACAACTCGTCATCGGCTTTGCACGACCATTTACTTTTTCTGACGACAGACGGCACTGCTTGCTTTGATTTCATTACCTTATTACATAACAGATGGCGCTGGCTTTTCACCAATACACAATACAATCGAAAACATTTTCAACGTCAAAAAATGCGTTCACATGGTGCCCCGAGCCAGGGGAGAAAGGCTACCCCCACTAAGCACGGGCCTGGCTTGCTTTTAGGCTGCTGGCCGCCCCTCTCTCGCTTCGCCACTCTTCCCCTAACCTTTCTCTGATCGCTATTTATGATGCTCGGTTTACATACGCTTGAATCGATTAATTATTCTAGAGAGCATCGCATTACGTATTGTGATACTATAAAGAGATAAAGCTACTATGTAATTCAGCATAATGGAACTGAATTGCTCGTGTTTGTCCAATTTTCTCGACTCCGTCCGCTTTCTCATAAATTTCAATTAAATCTTAATAGGCTAACGCTTTACAAACTGAACGAAAGCTTAATTCATTAATGGACGCTCTTTTGGAGCAGATCCGGTGAAAGAATCGAGTTTTGTCTATGAGCAACATATCGTATAAATTAATTTGTCCTAATTGACGTTATTGGTGCCCTTGAAGCATGAACGTGACCCATGTTACCACCATGACTTCTATAAACATTGGCCATTTAATTTCTACTTAACGGATTTAGGTCGGCTTTCTGTATGTTCTAGGTATCTTGGCAATAAAAGAACATAAAAAAGGTGAATAATTATAAATATTTATTGTAATAGTTTTATAAATAAACAAATATGAAAAAATAAGGATTTTTTCGGAAAAATTCATTATCGACAAAGTTTTTTAAGATTATTTCATGAAATTTTATACAAAAGGGTTTTCACAACAGTACACGCAATTTTGATATGAATTATTCCCATCTGAACTGCAATGAACATCGGATAGTTTTAATAATGGTCGGTTCGCTGCAACAGCTTGTTTCTGTATTTAGATATTATTAGCACATTAAATATATCTAAAACATATTTGAAATTATTGGAATTATTTTTATCGAATAAAAAAATGAGACTACTCTTCAAATAAATATTCCTCTACTGGTGCCACTTTACTACATCCCACAAAGGTACAGAGAGCCTTTGTCTCGTGACCCCCTCTACGTTATACGTTATTTCAACAGAGTTTTTTTTTTGTATTCCCATAATGTAAAATTTTCGTTGGCAAAACCTTATTTCGCGAAATGTTTTTTCTATCGCCATAACCTTCGCTCCAAAGTTCATTCTAGAGTAAACACTGTCCTTCCGAGTCTTTGAACAAAGTCAGAAAATTCACAAGTCTCTGGTTATTCCTGCTTACTCCAATGGTTCTTGAACACGCGTATTCCCTGCAGGCTGCGCTATGAGGATTCTGGAAAATTAGAAAAACATGCCTTCAGCTGTAGGGGATTGATTCAGGTTCAATCTATAGAGACAATTCAAACTATTGCTGGAATTTGGATATTAAATTTCAAATTCTCGTATCACCTAATATTAAACTTTTCAATTAATTTGTCTCGTAGGAAATATGGCACCGGTGATCCGTACGAAATTGTTGAAATTCTTGGGAGTTCAAGTGACATCAACACTGATTAAGTCGGCTGAGAGACTTATTGATTGTGTGCGTGGGCACGTGGATCCAATACCTAAGCCTGTATTGTTATACGCGTGGATTCTATCAGCACCCATTAATTTTACTGAATGACCTTTACCGCTGGACTTTTCATTTCTTTGTGAAATTCGAACACTGCAATTCATGCTTACATATAGAATCTGTGTGGGTATATCCAGAAAGGAGAGAATTTTTTATACAAAATTAACGTGAGATTCACGGTAATTGTAATTACATCAAAAAATCACATTGTAATTACAGTTGCCATAGGCATATAGGAATTTGTTAATCATACGTGTGAAGTCGGTTATCTTTATTTAAATAAAAAAAAAAAAATAGTTGTACATTTTGGTACGAAGCGTACACATGCATTTATCTCGGTGAATGGCAAAGATATTTATAAAAAACATATCGTCTAAGAGATGACGTTTTTTTTTTAAAAAAACATCCTTGGTTGCGCTATGGCCATACAACTTTCGGCTTCAAAGATCAAATCGATATGTGGAACTGTTTTTGGGATATAAGAAAAAATCAATGCAATTTTAGCCCCAGCCTTTTTTGTCCTTTTCGAAAAATATAATACGTTAATTCGAAAGAGATAAAGATATAGAATAAAGATTACGAAAAAATTCGTTATCTTTATTTCGGTAAACCTTGACAATTTTCCACACGAATAATGAGCGAAAGTTTCGTCCTTAACGTTAGCGTCCAAATGAAAAGAAAGTATCACGTGAAGTTCGATTATCATTTTCATCTTTTCGTATGTCTAGCGTGTTTCGATGGAAACTGATGCCAGCAGGGTGAGCTCTAAAATGAATATAAAGTATAGGCCGTTCGATATCGGAAACGAATTTATTATGTCTGAATTAATGCATCTAAATGGATATTTATGTATAAAGACAGGTGACTCAGCTCCAGTTATTTTTCCATTTGGTATAATTTTTTAACCATTAGCTGAATCGATTAAATTTTAAAACACGTTTAAATGGCTTGGGGTAAACTTACGGATGGTCGATTATCGTCAAGTCAGTCAGTCAAATAAATTTCTATACATTTTTTAGGAACATAAATGATTCAATATTTGCATATAAATATATGTGCAACATTCGATGTTTCATCTAGTTGATAGTAAAAGTAATTTGCTTGATGATGGAAAGTCGGCAACCCAACCAAATCAAAGTAAGAGGATAACCAAATTTTGAACATAAATTTTTCCCTTCTTATGTATGCCATAGGCGTGAACTTTTTTATATTTATTTTTTTTCTTGTTCTATGAATTTTGCATTTAACTTCTTTTAACATCATTTGAAATGACAAAGATAAGATTTTTCGTTCTCTCAGTCTTTTTACTAGACTCAGTTGTCTCTCGTTATATTTCGTTTATTAAAATATATAAAAATTGTCAATAGTATAGTCTCCTCACGAATTTCTGGGTTTTTTTTTTTTTGACAGATCGAAAACAATGAAATTTTTAGCAAGCTACGCGTGGCTGTGAATATAAATTTTTGTATGTGTTCCATTTTACCATTTATTTCCATAATTTGATAGAAACCCACGTTTGATTTTTTCAGGATTGCATTATTTACGAACTGTCAAAAAAACATTCAACTCGTGGATTGACTATAGACACCTTAAGAAATATTAAATCTATTAATATTTTACTGGAGGGAAAAAGAAAAGATGTTTATGTATTTTTTCTCTCATTAATATTGAGTTACAACTCCTAACTACTTTCAATTTAAAAGTTACAGGAGATGTGTGGCCACGTTAAGGCCGACCTTATTGCTATCTTAAAACTACATTAAGGTTATTCAAAACTACATTATACAGTTATTCTATCGTTCCCTATACTTAAATGTAGCTAAGAACCCAAAAATATTCATGGGATAGAAATACCATTTGTGGAAACCGTTTAATTTTTGGTCACCCCTGTCAAGGCTTTCATTAATTTCTGGTACTACCAAAGTATTAAATTTGTCAATGAAACCCAAAAATATTAGTTGAAAAGTACGCCTGAAGAAAATTAAAAAAAAAAACTTTTCAATGTTTCATCGTTTGAAAATTGATTTCTCCTGATTAAAGCAGCTTTGTCCCATTATTGGCAATTGCCTTAATTTATATGTAATGAACAGGGCCACAAATGGATATAACGATTCGATGGCCACGTATGGTACTAATGTGACGAAAAATATTACATCTAACCTATTCGTAAAAATACCTTCATCTTTATTACTTTATTTGACTTTGTTTATTAAAATCTTAACTTCGTTAGAATACTCTACAATCAATCATGACTGTAATATAGGAACTGTTTTGATTATTAAATTCCCGAATTTCATTCAAATATTTTGCGTCCTCCTCGCATCCGCTTTACTGTGCAAATATTTAAAACTTTATTGGCACATTTGCTATAGCGTCGTCAAGCGCTTAGCGTCCCAATTGGCAGGCGCCGAAGATACTATTACGTCAAATTGTACTATTGTGAGTGAGGCGTCTATGGCGCCTCACTCACAATGGCGTAAGTGTCAATCAAGTGATTGGAAGTAGTTATGTGCTAAAAGCTAAAAACGTCGCTCGACATTAGAATCTTTTTTTTGACAGACAAATTACCTAGTTGAGACATAGAAAACCATTTCGTACACTGGTTACAGAGTATAATAACCGAATGGGTGAAATTTCGAACAACGATTCCGTCGATGGCCACAGGTCAAAAGCGCTGCTTTTGAAGTCTTAGGATAGTCAGTTGTTGTTTGAATTATTTAGCTTATACAAAAATACGTATCGGTCCTATCAATTGATTGGTTAAGGCTGTGCTCATTAATGGAAGCTAACAATTTTTTCGGTAGAAAAATAATGCCTTGAGGCATTGGAATTTTGTGCTATCTTAAGGGAGTATTCGGCTTTGATGGCCGGGATTTTAATTGATTTTTATGGTTATTTTTTAGTGTTAACGGATAAAGATATTATTAAAAATTCTTTTTTTTTTTACTAAAAAAATGTATTATCTTAGATTACAAAAATAGTTTTTGTTATATTTTTTTAAATATTTTTTCGTGCATTCGATCGGGGGTTAAAGTTGAGCGGTACTAAGAAATGACCATTGACGACGCAGTGATTGAACATCGTAAAGCCATCTGACACACAAAGTGGTGGAAAATTGTAGATCAGTACGAGTATAATTGTCACCTCTCGTAGAATTACCAATTTAAATTGAAAAATTAACTATTGGCGACTAATAGGAAAGAAAGAATTCAAATTTTCCATTTCTATAATCAATTTTCAATACCAAAAAATAGGAAATTATTAAGATAATAATTTAATGCCGCTACGGTACAGAGCCAGTGAGCTGTAGAGTACTGTGTAAAAATTCAAGCTCGATCGGATGGACAGTTTAATTTTTTAGCTCCGCTATGTGAAAAGAGTCGATTTAAGAAAAACGTGTTTAAAGTTTGAGTAGGGATTTACTTTATGTCACCTATATTTTAAAGTCCTTCGATTTCATTTTTTCAAAGTATTTTTCAAAGTCTATTCTCTCAGACTGTATCAAAAAACTATTTATTTATAATTTCAAAGTGAAAAATGAAATTCTTTGAAAAGTTTTTGAAAGTTCGGCGCGAGTGCCGCTTTATGGTCCTGGAACTAATCTAACAACTTAAGATTTATTTCAAGACAGTCTCCGAAGTATCGCAATGTCTCCTTTAAGTTATCGAAATAGATCCGGAGCTTGCTGTTTCTCACATTTACACTCTTATCTACGACACGCGTCACGAACGCCTTGTAAATAATTTGTCAAACTTTATTACAGACAGTCTGGCGCTCGTGACGTTATCCTAATGGGCAATTAACAAAGCAGAGTGCACATTCGTTTTCGTCGCTTAGCATTTCTAGCTCCAGCTAAGATCCGTTGGAGCTGCATAAGACATCGGTGGGAAAGCCAAACATTTTTTCTAACGAATGGCGCAATTGCATGACAATCTAATGCGTCGTTGATTTAATTTCAATTTAATTAATTGTCTATAATATCACGTGTGATTTCGTATCGCCCTTCACGTCATTTTGGAGACACCTTGCTTCCATCTCCTTCGGCCCGCAACCCCTGTTCAGATTTCTACTTTTCTCTAGCATGCACTGTACCTCGGCCAAGGTCTTCCCCTTCGTTTCCGGTATACTGAAGTTTATGACGATGGCGTTCACGAAGGTGGCAAAGGCGAAGAGTCCAAACGCGAATTGAACACCGATGGAATCGGTAACGACCTGAAAAAAAAAAAGATCGATATATCGATCAATAAATGTACCGTAAACGATCTCGCACGGATTTACTTTAATGAATAAAAAAAATCTCACCTGCCACAAAACGATGACCATAATGCTGGACAATGAATACGTGAAGTTGACTAGGAGGATAGCCAAATGACGAATTTCCAAAGGAACGCAATCCACGGTGATTATTGTGCTGATAGGCGAGAGTCCAAGACCGAAGAAGGTCGCGTAGAGCAGAATACCGATCACAGGAAACAGCCTGACGTGCTCGAGATCGGTACCGGTGGAACGAACATGGAAGTACAGACCCATAGCCGCAAGACACGTCGCAGACCCAATGGCAGATCCGAGTACCATGGGTCTTCTACCGATCCTGTCGACGATACTGGCGGCAGCTATGGCGCAGAATAACTGAACGCAGCCCAGAAGAAGAGCAACGGTTTCACCGGAAACCAATGAGTCCCTGTTGCTGAATATCAACATTGAATAAGCGTTCACTGCCTGAATCCCAGACAATTGTTGTGCTGAAAGGAGATCGGATGCGTTATAAGTTTAAAAACGTTACTTGAAAACGTCATTAAACCTGTAACGATTTATCAATATATCCCTTACACAGTTGCATTATGAAAGCGATGAACAAGGACCACCTGTTGACACGTTTTAAGAAAATCGATATGAAAGCCGAGCATGAAGTCAAATTGACTTTAGTCGGCTTAGACTTTTGCACCAGATACATTATGTTCGCCAATTCTTCGTCGACGTTTTCCATTCTTCGGAGCTGGACCAACGCGCGTCTCGCGTCAGAGAAACGATCTTTGCGCGCGTACCAATAGGGAGACTCAGGCGCACTTATGAAACTGAATCCAAATACGATAGGCAGAATCAAACTGAGAAATGCAGACTGTTTGAACGTAAGGTATGGTCCGATACCGAAGGCCAGAAGGAAACCGAGATTTACGGAGATGCTGCAGAATCCACATAGGAATCCGCGAATCGCAGATGTGGATATTTCGGATATATACATTTCAGTTGATAAGAAGGCACTGCCAGCTAGATAACCGACCAGTACACGTCCGGTATAGACCTCCTTGAATTAGATAAGATAATTAACATGAATCAGGATTAAAAATCTTTTAACGATTAAATCAATACGTCTAATTAATATCGATTGGACTTACCCAAATTGTCGAAGCGAATCCTATCACCAGCCATCCTATCACACTGGGAATTATAGTGATAAGGATAATTCTCTTGCTGCCGAGTTTAGATATGAACAACGTAGCAGCAATAGTGCCCCATATCGAACCAATAAATACAAAACTGGATGCCCATGCAGCTTCATTTTCCGTCATTTTAATTGGAGAATCTTCTGAGAGCATTTTGGGCATGGCTGACATCGCCCATCCGAGTGTCGTTCCCATTCCCAGCATATTTATACAGGCTGTAAGTAAAGGAGGATACGCGACATCAAGATGGATCAAATTTCGTTTCGAATCGGATCATTAAAATTATTAATGATTAATTAATTATGCCCATTCGGCATCGCCGATCTTATCTTATTCATCCTGTATAGCGAAACCTCAATTTCATTTTTGGGAAGACTGCGATGAAAATTGAGGTTTTAACCTGTCTGATTTATCGTATGGAAAGATTATTTCGAACGTGACCAAATATTGAAAGCAGCAAGTAGTACGGGGGATCGGTATCGGTTGAAACAGGGTATCGAACGAAATAAAATCGTTTAGTCCGTCATCTATTGGCAGTGAATAAATGCTAATTTCCAAATTAGCCGTAACGTTATTTTAAGATAAAGTGAGGAAAATTCGATAAAAAAAATTCTGTTAGTTATCGGTAACGTTAATTCAGACGTAATTCGTTTTTATTTCGACCGGCACCAGTCTGTCTGACGTAACAGCCGGAATAGGCTCCGTACGGAATTGAACGCTGGTCCTTAAGTTTTTATGAGCGAGAAGGGGAGAATGGATTAGAGGTGTGGAAACAGGAATGAAGTAGGTAAATTTAATTTCAGGAAATTAAGGTTTTAGTTTAATATAAAGTTATCGTAGAAAATTTACCTGCCAACACTACCAGGTAGAGGACTGTGTTGTTTCCTTGTACAGGCATGTATGCGGACACCATTGTCGATGAAATTCTGAAAGTCAATGAAAGATTTATAGGTTCGTTTAATATTGAATATTGTTTATCTTAATTTCGTTTAAATATTTACTTTGTAATCGATTCGCGTCATAATTTATCTTTGACGTTTTTAGTTCTCGCAGTGACTGTCGACAGTTTTTGAATTTTGATTTCGCGCTTTTTATCGAACTTCCTTAAGGTGCTTCGATCACTTTGAACAACACTAGAATACGGATTTTGAATTTTTTTATATGCTATCAATAGGTACTGAATGGTCGTGAATGCTAAATTTGAAAATTATTTACCTAGCTAGTTTACGAGATATGCGAAATTGAAGTAGCCAAAAATGCACTATATTGATACATTTTGCCCATTGAATTAGCAATTTTTTTTCGACATATCTCAGCCTCCAGGTGATGAAAATGGACGAAATTTCCAGGGAACAATTTTTTTCCATGAAACATCACGATTATTTTTTTTTTTTCGAAAATCCTGATATTTTCGAAATGTTTCAAAGAATTTTTGTCAGTGAACTTTTCCTTCTTCTCATAGGCCGTAACGTGATCGATGGTAAATTCAATAAAATATTTTAATAATTTCAAACAATGAAAATCAAGTATACGCCATAATTGAAAAGAGTACCTCGCTAATAAACCTTCGGATGATAACATGGCAATCGTGTGCCAATGATAAAACTCAGATTTATTGCGGCGAACAAATGACCACGTGGTCACCAGCATTCAAGTCTTCCGCTTTAATAACGCGCATGCGTGCAATTCCCTACGTAGTCTGCGCTCCCTACTGCTTGATTCTAGCACGAATCGATGCTGTATTCCAGGTATCCATTCATCCTGACCTTGCACGTTCTCAGACCCTACAGTTCCAGAAGCCCCGGTACTTCATCAGATCATTCATTCTCTCGAAGCGAACTAATTCGAAAAATTCTACAAAGAGATAACAACTATCGTTATCAGATAGATCGCTACAAAATAATAAATTTTCACGAGTCAATTAGTTTCCAATTATCAACAGATAAGAAAAAATAATAAATCGTGACACATACGAAAGAATCTCCGAGGACGAAGAAATTATCGAAGAATACAACGTGCGTTACTAATGATACGACGTAGATAGATATCGATCATCTAACATCGGCAAAATTATACGCCAGATCGATCAATGTGTGTCACAAGTGCACAAGTGTCCAACGAGTCACAGATGCCCATCAGCCTAGCCGATCGTCCTTGCGCTGCAACAGGAACAGGAACATCGAAATATCCTCTGGCGCAGTCGCTTTGACAGCATCGGATTCCACTTGCGTATGTGGGTACGTTATGTTAGTACGTCGGTAGTGGACAGGGGATTTGTCTGTGTAACAGAGAGAGGGACAAGAGAGAATAATTGAGAGAGAGAGAGAGAGAGAGAGAGAAAGAGAGTAGAATACAAAGACGAATACAGAAAGATCAAAAGAGAAAGGAAAAAAAAAAAAAAATCAGTCCAGAGACACTAGTTTGAAAGAGTGAGATTCAGGAAATACAAGGGTAGTGAAATGGGGTATGGGAGTTCGAGGGAGATAGGGCAAGAGTTAGAGAGGGAGACGAGAAAGAGAGAGGAGATGGTCCAACTGCTCTAGAATACGAGAGAAAGCTGCTACGATGTACCGCAGTAGGGGTGGCTTCGCTCCAGGGCTGCTTGCTCCCTTGCAAGAGCGCTATTGACACGTTACCAAGTGCGGTAGATACGGTAACGCGGGTTCGGCTGTCGTCAAGACGCGTTTCCATTGTGTTGCCAGTTGACGATTAATACGATTGAAATTCCGTCGGGTCGTCATGCTTTTGCGCGAGGTGCTGATGTCGTCTCGGCTGACCTCTCGGTGCGTCCTGGGGTCAGTTCGGGTCAGGCTGTAGGTACCGACCCGTTCGATCAGGTGAACAGGCCACTCGAAAGGCGAAGCGAAAGGGTTTGACGAGAGAAGTTTGACAAGTGCATTGTGGCCAATTGGCAGCAGCGACTGACAGTGGAAAATGGCAGCGGGACGCCGCTTGTGGATGCTCTGGGAAAATGGCAGCTTTGCGAATCCTTTGGGAGGCTGATTAAGCGATCTCTCAAGAGTACTTGTGCACGTGTTTCATTGTCAATCGAAATGACTGCGATATCAGTGCGAGATACGTCGCGCAGCATCCTCGTGGATTTCTGACACTCGGTCGAGGATCTTTTTTGCGAAGGATCACGAAGTGTCATTTGGGACTGATAAGAAATTTTCGAAAGACTATTATTTTCGCGTCAATTTTTAAACGATCTCGCACTTGCGCCCATTTTTCTGCCAGAATCGAATCTGGCGATAACGTGATTTCTAATGTTTACGCAAATTTCGCACACTCGCTAGATATAAATTTTATATATAACATACGTAATGTTTATCGCCAATCACCCATTCGCATTGCGAAAAACTTTAATTACGAGGCATCGAATTTTCTAGGAAATATTTATATTCGATTTAATTTGCGAAACATTATTGAATAAGCGTGACAAGCGAGTACGCGCTGATGCGTAACAAAGGGAGATAATACATTTAAAAAGTTGTACGTCCATTTTAACTTTTTACTATCATCATTCGTGGCTGTTAGGATCGCGCGCGTTTACAAGAAACGAAAGTACAGCGAGGATCCTCGTGTAGCGTCTGTGCGATTAATGAAAACTTTGAAAATAATTACTCTAGGAATATACGTAACAACTGAATAATTCAGCCTTAACGTTGAGGATGATCGATGCGAATTAACAATTGTAATTCGTAACGAATTACACGAGACTCGTCTCTGACGATGCGAGTCTTCGTGCAGTGTTTACCGTTTCTGGCATGCGATTATGCGATGACTGGTACGAGTCTACAATACGCGCATGTATAGTCAATTGAGAAAACATATTGATCGTCAGCAATTCATAGATCAAGTATAAATCATTTAATTTGATCAAGGATTCGTCACGTGCGGCTGACGGGAATTTGTCTAGGAATGATCATCCGCATAACATAGAAATAATTTCCGATGGATCCGTAGATATATATATATATATATATACGTATGACGAGTTTTCGAAAAATCAATGTTAAAAAAACAAGATCTTTATTAGGTATAGTAACGCTATATGAGCAATATCTAGGTAATTTTCGTAGAATATATGTAGAAAAATATTTATCTTTTCGCAAGAATGAACGTCGCAGCTTCAAAGGACCCGGAGAGCGTTCTCGATACGTGGGACGTTCAAAGGCGCGAGATCGATATAGATAATAATAAAAATATTGATGAAAAATAAAGGAAAAATTGTACACGTAAATGAACACGACTGGAATGCGGTTGTTATATCGTTAAAAATATGTAGATAGAAGCTCACTCGGTTCTCACCTGTAAAGTAGCTGAGTCGTTGATCGATCGAAGATAATTTTTCTGACACTCAATCGCACCGAATGACTTTAATCGCACTGTGTTGCCAATTTAAATTAAAATCATTTGTTTATTTCACGATTATACGTTAATATATGGTAATTAAAAGAAAAATATTTAAATATCTTTCAACTATATTTATCCGTACATCGGTGCTTACGCTTGACACCAGTTCCTAGATCGATATATAGTATAAAAGCAGATATATAAATATATCGACAGTATTACGAAGAGAGCAGGAGATTCGTTTGTAATAATGAAAAAAAAAAAAAAATAGTTGAATATCCGCTAGTTGCCTTGTTGAAGTTGATAAATATATTTCGTGATAACTCACACGTGTTATCTGCGCAGTTGCAGTAAAATTGTTAAAAAAAAAGCACAAAGTTGTTGACACTAGACGTTCGTAGTTTGGCTAACGATTTTTTTTTGTTTGAAAAAGCCGCCTTTTTTATTTCGAATCGCGCAGATCGTAGTAGCGAATGGTAAATCGATAGTTGAAATAATCGCGGCAGTGAGGATCTGCCTTGAAACGATACGAAAATTGGCGAGCGATAAAAATAAATAAGGGCTGTTGCTCCTTCGACGTACCGAGGTAAAAGAACGCTCCGGACAGGTGCGAAGAGCTCATATAAAGCAGAGAGACAAGAGAGAGAGAGAGAGGGAGAGGTACATAAAAGAGAGAGAGAGACAGGAGTACGTAGCACCTGGTATTAAGGTTTTCCGTATGGATTGCGCTATCGACTCAGACGTCAGGGGGAGTTTGAAACGAATATCAGCCGCGTGTACTAAGGATACGTACGCAAGTTTGTACGAACTGACGACTGTTGGATGGGAGGAAAATCTATCTACGGGGAAAAACCTGGCTGGTCACGTGGTTTTAAAAGTGATATTCGTAAGCGGTGTCAAGGTGGTTTTGACAAAGTTTCTTCCTGACTGAGTTGTCTGGTGATTTTATTCGACTGCCACGAAGATACAATTTTCTGCTGTGATCGAGATGGGTGCCAGAGGATGGGAGTACGAGGCTTTGCCTGATCTTCATACGTCGACCGTCGTGACGCCATCGTCGACGCCTCCTAATAACGCACCGAAGGTACCTGGCTCTTCGCCCAGGGTCAACTTTCAACAGGATAATCTTGCTTCCACTAGGAGACGCAGTAGCGCGCGTTTGGCAGCACCGTCGAGGAGGAGAAGTCGCAGCATGAGCGCATGGAGCGATCTGTCTAGGTCTTCCTTCAGGATGGACGAAAGGTGGGATTATTTTCTTAAATGATAATAATTATACCTGGTGGTTTTTTTTATACTTGTTCTTTTTCATTCAGTCGGGATACAGTCGACCTTTGTTTATCCGAGCTTGCTCGGACGAGGCCATTTGGCTAATTGGGACGGTGGCCATGATAAGATATCCCCTATCTCTGCGGCTGAGTAATGTTGATGATAGGAGCTGATTTTTGGATAATTGGATTCGGCCGTGTCTTTTCATTTTTTTTTTCTTCACTGATATATTTAATTTGATGATAGCCATGTGATGCGAATGATAACTGATACGACGCTTGGGAGTAGTTTGGCTGGTAAGAGCTCAGTAATTAGTTTTGGATATCGGACACCGATGGGCAAAGATTTTTTCGGATCGATGGAGGGATGATGGAGTTCTGATGTACTTTAGATAATAGAGAATTATATATAGGTATTCTATAACGTGTCTTATAGGATGTCTTGTCTACCTTACTATTGTGGAAGGGTTAAGGGTACAGGGAAATTTTGTTAGGGTTACTTTTCCAGGAGACGTAGACGGATAATTTATCTTCTCTATATTTAGAGAATCAATTTTATTCATTAATTGGAAAATTGAATGATTAAATTCTCCTTATATGCATTTTATCAGTTTTTCCTTATGTGTCAGTCATGAGCAATTTGCGATTAGTTGCGTTACAATACTCTTCTTAGAATTGCAGATGTTTCATTCGGATTAGTGTGCTTAGAATTTTTAATTGGCATTGTTCGATTTTTTTTTTTATATCTCTTCTTATATTGTATCTTCGTTGTGAAGTTTTTTTTTTATTACGCTGTGCGTTTCAGGTTTTGATCGATAGCTTCCTGGGAAAACTTTGAAGCCGCACACAGAATCGTTTAAATTTACAAAGCACTGGTGTTTCCAATTGGATTACGTAAAATTAAGAAATCTACTTCATTAACAGAGAAATGCATTCCTTTGCGCGATATGCAGAATATGAGGTTATCGACTGAACGTAAATAGGTCAGACATGTCCGTCTATCTTTCGTCTTGGAATTCTTATATGAGAGAATATTCGAAAGAATTGTACAAAAGAAACTAGTGGTCCATAGAAAACTTCGAATATTAGTCATGTGCAGGGTATCCGAATATTTTTTAAAGTCTATTTGTTTTAAATGAAGCTTCGTTAAGAACATTTATTCTGCAATTTCGATTTACTCTTCCATAAGGAATGACCTACTTTTTGGTTGTACCATGATTATCGTTCCATCCTGTATATTTATATACAGGGTGTCTCATCGAAATTGCACACCTCGATTGCGTCCGTTACTAATAAAGATACGGGGAAAAGTTACAGACAAAAGTTGTATGGTTTTAAGATGGTCGATTGTTCATCTAATTTTTTTTTTCATATTCACTTGATTTCGAGATACAGCACGTTACATGTTTTTTTAAATGCAATATCATGTTCGGTTGGTATAAGATAATGTAGCTCTTTTTTTTTTTCTTAACATTTTAAGACCCTGCAGAATAAAATTCATCCAGTTATTTTAAAGTTATCTTGAAGTGAGTTTATTGAACGATCTTAGGTTGCGAAATTAAGCGCGCGAACTTTGAATGCGCTAGTGGGGCTGCACCGAAGATTGTTCAATAAATTCAGTTCTTGATAACTCGGCAATGGCTGAATGGATTTTAGTATGCAAGGTCTTAAAATATTAAGAAAAAAACGCGCTACATTTTCATATAACAACAGAAAATGATGTTCCATTTAAAAATACCATCAATCAAATAAATACAAAGAAAAATCATTTGAATGAAAAAAAAAAATACCTTTGAAACCATACACCTTTTGTCTGAAACTTTTTCCCGTATCTTCAATAGTAATGGAAATAATCGAGGTGTGCACTTTCGGTGGGACACCCTGTATAGTATTTCAGTGGTACAGTCCATTTGTAGGTGTCCACGATACCCCTTGCTTACGTTTCACCATTTTCCCATGAGATGTACAGTCTCTTTAAATATTCAATCGACGGTAAAAGACAAGGCGGAGGAATTTTCACGAAGGAAAAAAAAGTTTATATTTTGATATCGGTGATTACAATTTACTTCTTATTATTTTTTATATTAGATTGATGTAAAGGGGAAATATTGTGTATTATGCTAATTAAATCGTAATTAAGCTTTAAACTAAAAAGTTTATTCGTAACTGGGATTTTTAATGGGATTTGTTCAGTTTTCTACCAAATTCTGCGAAGTTTCCTCAAATCGGCAAAATTATTTGATACGTTTCCAGAGCCGTTAATAATACGAAAGTCAAACAGGAGATCTCTGTTTAAATTAAACTTATGCAGCCATTTTTTCATAAATTATCAAATATTTCGTTCAGAAATTATTCTTCTTTATAAAAATTTATAATTCTTTTTTGTTATTTATTTAGCTTTTTCGCAAAAAAATTAATGACACATCACGAATCAGGCTTGGCTATTCAAACTATCTTAATTCATCAGATAAGAATAAGTATTAGAATGCTCTTAAATTTTTTGGCCGATCCAAAAAAATTATTTTGAAAATATCACGAGAACCAGGTGCATAAACAACATTTTCGAAGAAATGATATTAAATTTTAAAGAGTAAATTTGTTGAGATAAAAATCTATATTTATCAGAATCTTGCGCAGCAACTAGATTAGTTTTTATGTGAACATTATCAGGACAGATATAAAAAAAAGAATATCAAAGGCTTAAATCAAATCGTTTTAAATGTTATGATAATAATACATCTTGAGATTGCAAATCGTATCTATTATCTTATTTTTTTATTTGCGCAATCTTATTGTTCATTAAGAGTAAGAGCTACCGACGACACAGTTAGGAAGATGATTCGCGTACACAACAGACCGGTTATTATTCATGAGACAATTTTTTATAATTTATACCTTTATTTCTTACACGTGCGCGATGAACTTGGAATGTAAATAACAAAATATTTTTTGTCAATCAACCTGTTTAAGTAAAAATTTTTTGAAAGAATCTCAAAACAAATTGTCCACTACCGGCATCGCGATATTTATCGTACCGAGTCTCATGTCAGTTATCATTAAATAAATCATAATCAGTATTTCCAAGTGCATTATGACAAAGTGAAAAATTTAAAAACAATACTTTTTATTATGTCCGAATAAATAATGAATAGCATAGCACTGTAATTCAAACATGATTTAATTAATTCTCATTGTAATATCGCCTTTCGTAGAAAATTTATAACCCCACTATTTCCACGTATTGTCGTTAATTTTAATAAACTGGAAAAAAATCTTTCCTTTGTAATATCGTGCGTACATGCGCTTTCGCAAGATTCTCCGAATGTTTAATCACAAAATTTATATACCCGTATCATTGAGAGTAACAGTTACAGGATAAAAAATGCATTAAGCACCGTGTAAACTCCCGCAGCGCCCGAAGACGTCATAAGGCGCGCCTCGTCCGTTCATACTATTGCAGATCCTAGTATACGAAACTAATTAAGCATGCGACCCTGGTGGCCGACACTGAACTATTCAAAATGGCCCCTGAACGGTCGAACCACGAAACACGTTGATACGCTTCGGACTTGCATAATTTTACGGTTCGAGAATATTGTCAATTTGTTAAAAAATATGGTTACGAAAAACGTGTCTGAAACGGCATAAATTTTTTCGTGTTATTTTCAATGGGCGCAGAATGTACTATTACACAATAAAGCTGTCAGCGTCGTAGCTATAAAATTCAAATCTGAACGTTAAAGCAGCCACGACAGAGCGAGGACCAATAGGACCGATAACAATAGGAATTAAAGGCTTCTCTCGATATTAAATACATTAGAATATCCGTTGTACTAAATTATCATCGATCATCGTAAACCAATTCCGTATGACCTCAAATTTGCATTCCATTTTCTGCATATAGCAATGTCTGATCCATTGGGATAAAACCACTGAAAGCTTCGATCTGTAGGATAATCAGTATATACGTCATGTTCAGAATTGTCCTGAACCACATTAGCCTAGATAGACCGAACTGATCACGTAGTGATTCTATATCCAAGAAATCGATTGTTCGGAAGCTCACGAATTTTTTATGTCATCACTCGAGGCTAAAAAATATTCAAAATTAATTTTTTAATTTACATCCTTATTCAAATTTATAGTGCATGAATCTAGCAATCTTTTACGTATATAGAAAAATAATACTTTTTAGTTTGACACTTTTATAAAAGCGTGTTAGCATTATGCAACTGTTACATTGATGGTCCAGCCAAAATTATTTTTTGTATCCGAAGTCTACTTACAACTAGATGGAGCCCAGTTAGAAACCCACCTAATTTGCTACATGGGAAATAGAATATGCGCGTTTTACTGAACGATCACAGTACGGTGGAAATAAAAAACGAATTTGAGGTCAAATAAATTTTTTTGCCATTTTCCTATGAGGTAAACTTAAACCATTCGAGGTTAATGTATATTCATGTAGAGTACGAATGAGGTTAAATTATCGGCCTCTTTTAGCACGATGAACGAAGAAGTCACCTGTGATCGATATTGCCCATTTTTTTTGCACTATCATTTCTCATTTTTGAGGTAGTATTTTCCTGAGAATTAATATCAGACGGGTATCTAAATTTCATATATATTGAATATACAATAACAATGGGCATATGAAAAAATAGATGAATTTACCCTCAATTTACAAGAAACAAATGACGTTCAAAGTCTACTTGTATTTAATGTAGACTATTATGGCAAAATCGGCACGACCGTATTTTCAATGAAATGTCCAATATCCAAGAATGATTTGTCCGCAGCTCACGAAGTAAGTGGAGTCACGTGAATAAATCCAATTAAGGAATATGTTAGAGATTAGCTAGATGGCTAGAATGTCCTACACGATTCGTATCTTCTTTCAATAGCTTGGGGTCAGGATGTCAATAGCAACCGTTTAGCACGTCTTTTTTAAATATTATCAGAAAAAAAAGTTAAGTTACTCTTAGGAGTATTTTAATTGATATTGTTATTCAATAATCAATTGCCATACTGTTGCATTTATCTGAAGAAATTTTTTAAGAATGTGACAAAGTCGTCTTGCAGTATGGTGTAGTTTGTCGTATCATAAATTCTTATGTCATACCATCACGTGTGTTATTCATCGCTGGCGAACATACATATATGTTATTATTTTATAACATACTCTTCTATGACTTGTTTTTTTTTTGTTTCAGGTGAGTAAATTCCCTGTAATTGATCCAGAGCCGAATACATCGTTGTGAGTACATATTTTCCCGTTTACTCGGAATTATAGGTTATCATCTTTGTTTAATTGGTATTGTTATTACCACGTATTGACTGGTTGCGTAATTCTTACCACTCTCTTATTCGCACTATTTGGGAAATTTATTTAACTATGCTAATTACAAGATACTATACAATTAAGGGTGAGCAGTTTATGAATATAAATTTTGCACGGTGAAAATTTGGCAATAATTTGTTATTTGAAATTCAGGGTCAAGATTACTATGGGAAATTGGAACACTGGGTCGTGTTGGTATTTAATTATACTTTACAGATAAGGCCGGACATTTTATAAAACAGCTGGTAATTCTTAAATTGTTTTACCATCGTTAGTTGAAATTTGCCTGATATGGCAGTAAAGAAATAAATTATGATTTATGGTTAGAATTTTATGATTTATAACGATATCTATGGAAATCTTACATTTTTCTTTATTTATTGGCCTGAATAAAAGATTAAAGTAATGTATTTTATGGTAAAAGTTTATATTTTATAAGTCTCGATTGTTTGGCAAGTGACGACTCGTAAAAATTCGTATGAATCAGGCAAGTTAGCATATTGTTTACATACAGAGTTATTCAGTAGAAGCGCACCGTATGAAGCTAAACGCCCATTTGAGTCTTACGGTAAAACCATGTTATTTTTTTGACAGATGGTAAAAAATGAAGTACTCTAGCAAAACATTTTCATTTTGTTATTTTAGGACATATTTACATTGGTTTATCGAAAATTACGTGTTATGTGGTTAGGACTGCGTTGCTTACCATCTGAGACCAAACAAATTACATCAAACTCCTGGATATGTAAGACTCAATGGGGAAGGATAATATAACGCGTATTAGGTTTCTCTGATATGATGATTTATTATGAGCTGGTAAAGATTTTTCAAATGTATTATAATTTATTGAATGCAATATTTGACTGCAATTAACTTCCAGACTGCTTGAAGATTGCATACAGGCTTAAGTACTTCATGTAAAATTACCAGCAATATTATAAAAGTCAAATCACCTTCTGATTATTTTAAGGGCCGAAAATTACCGATCTGAATTAAAAAAATTCAAAATTCTAAATGGTGTAGAAAATCAGTGTATGACAGGGCTTTTGATTGATTATTAATCTGAGGTGAACGTTGCATAATTAAATGGCAGATTCAATTTTTGAAAATTTCAATTATACCATTTATTTCAGATTATTAAGTCGAATCCAAAAGCCATGATTTTATTTTTTGAAAAATCCTTGAACTAATCGTAGACTATTAGAAGTCTGCATGGTCCGAGATTAGAACTATAATTTTGGGAAGTCCATTCTCTTAAGACACATTAAACACAAATTCCAAAAAAGTGACGAAAGTTAACTGATATTAATTATTAGATGGAAAAATAAAATGGAATATTGGTCATATTATTTTTCTTACGTCACAGATGAGTACAAAAGTGGAGTTTGAATGTTATCACGTATTGTCGAAGATGATTGTAAAAGTGATTGAGAGATGGAGAGAGAAATAAGTAAAGGGAACTGAGAAGAAAATAAAAAATTTTAGGGACGAAAAATATTTTCCTTCAATTTTCGTCGATTGAGTACGCATCCCAGGAAATTGTTATCTGTCATAAGGATCTCTGAGGTTCTGTCGCAGGACCAGGAGGATTCGGTATAATTTACGACTTAAAATTCTTATCGGTAAATTGAAATTGGAAAAACGGCGGCAGCTGTCACCCTCGCGGATGCCATTAATAATGACTTTCTCAAGTCGAATATAGGTAGGACGTGAAATATTGATGTTATTATTATTTTTATTATTATTATCAACTCGTTCATCGATTGTTCTTCACTGCAATATTTTGAGTTTGCGAATCGCTATTTTTTGTACAGCTTTATCAATTTTTGATGACGTATAGCACTCCGCGTGCAAGCTGGTATGTCTATTTAGAATATGTGTATTATATTGTATATATATTTTTTGGGGGGAAAAACTCAGGAAATAATTCGGGCTGGTCGGGTGACAGGTCCACTTGGAATTTCAATTTGTATTAAAGAAAATGGAGCTATATAATAAAGTCAAAAAATAAGAATTTACGTGTTTTGAATGCCTGAAAAATTACTCCTTAAATGCTCCTTACGTTTTTCTAATTACTCCGTTGCTATTATACAATTGTGAAAAAAATATTCGTTAAAACAGAAAAATAATTTTTTTTGTTACTAATTCAAATAACCAAGCAGATTTTAATATGATTTTCTTAATGAGTTATCTCACAAGCTCTGTCTGAATATATAATAATTATGATACTGAGTAAGTTTACACGCACGGGTTTTCCACAGAATTAACCAATCGCGTGTAAGGTTTAAAGAGAATAGCCCAATGTAACTGGTTAACCCTTTCTAAAACCCGTGCGTGTAATCTTAGTAACCTGCTGTATAAATCCATTTTTCCTATCCCCTCCCCTTCGGGTTGCTCCTAAGCAAGACATCGAGAGGTATTAGGGCTAGCAGCAGTCATGTGTCATCGACGTATACATATATGTAGATTTCGACACGGCACAAGCCCACTGCAAGTCAGTTACTGTTATTTGGCTTCATATTTTCCCAATCTCTATTGGAAAATTTGATATGAGAATTTTTATTATTTTATTAAGTTTTAAGTTAAAATAATAAATCAATTGTACTAGCAATTGCTTTTCAGCAATAATTTTCTGTTCTTCTTTAGTTCAGTCACATTTCCCTCGATAAATTTTCCGTTACTGAGGAATTCTGCATTTGGTAGGGTATTTGATTTTGGGGATCTTGTACGAAAAGTTTCTTTGCCTTGCTGCTTTAACATTTCTCTGGAAATTTTGGAAAAAAAAATTATTCGAGAAATGTGTATGAGACAGTAACGCAGTCGATACGTCGAGCGATGCCGAAATAAGACTTGAACAATGAAAATCGACTCATTGAGAATCTCCCTACTCGTATCTGCCGCTACTAGTCGAACAAATATTCAAACCCAACGTGATTAACCCTTTCTCAAATCCGTGCGTATAAACTTAGTAACTGGCTGCATAAATGCCTAATATGGCGAAGTCTTTATTTCCGGTTATTGAATTCTTTAGTTATTTTTATTTAATTACTTAGTTAAAGACTCTTTAAAAAGGATCAACCAATTACGTTGGCCTATTCCATTTAAACCTTACATGCGATTGGTTAACTTCTGTGTATAACCTGTGCGTGTAAACTTACTCACAATCAGTGTCAGTAGATATAAGTATTATATATTCAGACAGAGCTTATCAGCATGAAAAAGTTCAGACGCAGACAGTAAGAAATAAAATTGTCACTAACGGACTTCTGCACGAATGTTTGCATCTTCTTGCATCCGAATTTAATAAACAGAGAAACAATGTTCTCAGCATCCTCACACACACGCACTTGTCATAGGTGTTCGGACCATGGTGGAAGAAGTGTGTTCGAGGTGGGCCTTTAAAAAATTAGCAAGGTTCGATCCGCGCGTGGGTTCGTTGTTCGAAAATTAAAGAATTAAAAAAAAACGTGATAGATAATTATTACTCGATAATTGATCATTAAATTTGTTTGAAATAAGAGAAGAGCGACGTAAAACTCTACTTTTGAACTATTCTATTCGCTTTAATAAGTCCTACAATGGAGCTCCATAGTTCGAGGTTCCACAGACGCCTTTTAAAGTATGTTTCTAGAGTTAAACCTGTATAGTTAAGGGTTAATGAATATTTTTTCATCATTGTGTAATAGCAGCAGAGCAATTAGGAAATCATAAGGGCCGTTTAAGTAGCAATTTTGTATGCATTAAAAACATAAATTTTTATCTTTTGATGCTAACTTTCCGACGGTAGTCGGAAGCACGACGAAGCATTCCTGACAATCTGTAGATAACGTAGATTTCCTTTAGTACTTTAATGGAATGTTTTTTCCACCATGCTCCATGGGAATATCGGCATACCGAGTATTTCAAACTGCTTTATCGACCGAAGCAGATATAGGTCTTTTAAGTTCGGCAAAGTTTCGCTGGCGCTGTTGTCGTCAGCATCAATTTATTGTACATTTGGAGCAGAGATCAGTAGGGAGATGCACAACGCTACGGTTTTAGGAGATACCAAAATCACGACGTTAAATCGTAGCAACGAGCCTGGAAGCAGGATTTTGTGATCATCGCCTCCGTCGACAATGCGAATCCCGTCGTAGCCGAGCTAAAAGTGAACACGAACGTGTAACTTGGCGGGGAGAGGTTCTCCGCTACCTCACCGCTGCTTCCCAAAGCAGCCCTTAGAACGAGACCGGGAATTATAGAACTTCTCAAGAAATATTGAAAAAGCCTATTGGTAAAACATTTTTAAGAAAGTGCGGTGCCAACTTGACACCCGTGTAGCAAGTCAATTTTTGAAAAATGTTTCATCAATAGGTTTTTTTAATAATTCTTGAGAAGTATGCTAAATCGAAATCTCGCAGAATATACGGAGTAGACAAAAACTGAATTGAAATTGTAGAATACCGAAAATAAATTATGTTCAAACTGAAATACTAAT